>JANSVB020217665.1:0-10165 GCA_025504935.2 Erythroxylum haughtii
GTTCTTTCCTCCTTAAGTGACATGCCCAAAATGCCCTTAATGCAATACTCTCCTAACACTTCAATTTAATCTCTTATCTCACACAACCTCATTAACATTAACATGTTAATTAATTTCTGACACACATAAGCCTATCAAGACCTCAAAAATTAATCTAATCATGCTTAATCAAATAAAAAAATTCAGGGGTCAACAATATTCCTGAACTAAACAAGGTTGAGAAATTAAATAACAACAACTATGAGATTTAGAACATGAAAATTCATTATATACTAGAAGAGCAAGAGGCCTAGCTTGTATTATATTACTAAACAATATAGATAATAATATTATGCGTGAGTTTCATATATGTAAAACTGCTAAGGACATATTGTCCGCTTTAACTGCATGTTTTGGATGTATCTCTGTGACCAAAGTGAGGTCAATCATTATCACATTTGACACATATAAGAAATGGTTGGAAGAAAAAATATTTAAGGTATATGTCAAACATGATAAGTGAGTTGTGTAATGTTAGTCATCAATTTTCATATGAGTAATAATTACAATTTGTGATATGTTCTTTACCCTTGAATTAGGAGCATATGAAGACTCATATAACTTGTAATGAAAGCATCAAGATGATGAGAGATGCTATGGGACATATCATATTAGAATAAAAACATCTTAAAGTCTTTAAGATTTCCTCTGAGGTATATGTAGTTGGTTCTAGCTCACACAGAGTTATGAATTGGAAGCATAAGCATTATAATGGATCCAAATAGAAAAAGGGTACAAAAAAACATATCTATTATACTTAGAACTCAGAAAAATGAAAAATGGAACTATCATGGAAAATGAAAATGTCCTTTTAACAAGCAAAACATGAAAAGAGACAAGTGCTTTAATTGCAGCAATAAGGATCACTTTGCTCGTGATTATATTAATCCCAAAAAGGTACAATCTTATTGTACAGACATTTGTTTTATGAATGTCTTTTGTTCTATCTTTCTAACTAAATCAGATCCTTTATAGATTGCAAATTCAGGAGAAACTAATCACGTAGTGAAGGATAAAGATTCCTTCGTATAATTTGAGAAAATCCTGTATAAAACATAATATATTTATATAAGGAACAACTCAAGGGTTGCTATACAATGGATTGAAACCTACAAATTAGACATGTGTAGCTGTAAATCCCTAATCCTACATAAAGTGTAATATTCTACAAATATTCGATGGAATCTTATCTCTGCATTAGTTTTGATTAATCTTAGTTTTTAAATTTCCACAATGGTAGTATGGATTTATATATTGGACATATTTACTATGGTTATAGTTTTATGTTAGATGGTTCTATTTTTCTATAAGTTGTTTATTCAAATAGTAATATAAGTTATTCTTTATTTATATCATATAGTAATTCCAATATTAAGGCAAATTTTAACACCCTAGATTATATCATATTAGTCAAAATTGAATAAGTTTACTAGATAAAGAAGGCCTTTTAGGTGATTTATGTCAAGTATTAAATTGAAACAAAAGTCATTTGGATTCATTACAATTGATTCATTCAGACATTTTCCGTCCAATGAATGTAAAGGCACGACATGGGGCCATATACTTCATCACCTTTATAGATGGTTATAATTTGTATGGTCATGTCTATTTGATTTCTTACAAATCGGAAGGATTAAATTATTTCATAAAGTATGTGAATTTGGTAGAGAATCAATTAAGTGACAAAATAAAAGAATTAAGAATTAATCAAGGATAAGAATAATTGTCTAATAAGTTTAAAATGTTGTGTAATGAAAAAGGATTAAAAAGACAATTAACTATTCCTTAAACATTAAAACAAAATGGCATTACAAAAAGATGTATACAACGTTATTAGAAATGGTAAGCTTCATGATGACACAAACAAATCTACCCGTAAACTATTAGGTAATTCATTACTTATAGCCACTTATGTACTTAATCAAGTGCTAACAAAATGAGTTATGAAAACTCCATATGAGTTATGGACAATGGGGATATGCTACCTATGTCTATGACCTCTCTCATGAATATGGGAAACTAGGCCTAAGAGGAAAGAAAAGTATCTTTATTAGATACTCCAAACACTTGAAAGGATATTTGTTTATAGATGAATAAGGTGACGAAGGAATAACTGAATTTGAATAACAAAATGTCATATTCTTAAAGAATAACTTTCCAAAGTTAGGTAAATTATTAAAAAGCCTATTTCTATATTAAACTCTTGATCATAATGATTCCATTACTTGTAATTATAAAGAGGGACTATCCGAGTAGGAGTAGTCTAAAAATTGAAGAATTAATTCAAAGATAGTTAAGATTACAATCCACTAAAAGTTTACTTGTATCTGACTCAAGTGCAAGTAACCAAGATGCTGATAAATTTGCTTCTCATTAACCATGTTTATGCCAAAATAATCATGGTATGATTCCATGATGTCGTTTTGAAATAGAAGGGAAAATTCATATAATTATCCCACAAAAAGATGACGAGCTAAGGAATGTATATAAGGATCTTAATGGTCATGCTAAATAAGAATGGATGAAATCAATGAAAGAAAATAAATGACTACTTTAAGCTTGAATCAAGTATAGGACTTAGTTGGTCTCCTTAATAAGTGCAAAGCTATTAGAGAAAAATTGGTTCTAAAAGAAAAAAAGATGAGTGTAGTATAAAAAGATACAAACCCCCCTTGTGGTAAAAGGATATACATAATAGGAGGGATCAATTATAACAAAACATTTTCACCTATTGTTAGGTTTGCTTTAATTAATCTAATATTGGATAGAGTAGCCAACTTAGATCTTCAATTACATTAAATGAATGTAAATACCATTTTTTTAGCTGGAGAATTAGAAGAAGAAATCTATATGGAACAACTTGTAGGTTTGTCAAAACAAAAACATAAAGTGTGTCAGTAATTGAAATCGATTTATAATATGAAGAAGTCTTCTAGAAAATGCTATATTCATTTTTATAATGTGATTGTTTCATGTGATTTTTATATGTTGATGAAGACCATTGTGTATCTAGTAAGAGATCTAAAAATAAATTTGTGATTTTATCTTTATATATAGATTACAATTTGATTACTTGTAATAGCTACGAGTTTGTCAAAAAAATCAAAATTTGGTTGTCATTGAATTTTAGAAGAAAGACATGGGTGAAGCTGCATACATTCCTGGAGTTAAGATTTCAAGTGATCGTTTAAAAAGAGTAATCACTTTCTCAAGCGATTTATATTCAAATGATTTTAGAATTAAAGATTACAAACCAATAGATAATCCTATTGCTAAAGGTGAAAGTCTCAGCAAGAAGTTTTGGCTAACTACGCCACAAGAAAGGGAAAAATGAAGAAAATTTCCTATTCTAGTGCAGTTGTAAATCCTATATATGTCATGATGTGTACATAACTAAACATTTTTTACGCTGTTAGAATGGTGAGAAAATATCAGTAAAATTTAGGACAAGCACATTGGAAAGCAGTAAAGAGAATATTAAGGTATCTTAAAGGTACTGTTGATTATGAATTGTGCTATTAAAGCAACAACCTACGTATACAAAGGTATATAGAAGTAGATTGGGGAGGAGATTTACATGGGAGAAAATATACCTTTATATTTGTTTTCTTACTTAATAATGATGCTATATCATTGAAAAAATAAGAAACAATATTTCTTTATCCATAATGGAAGCTAAATTTATAGTATTTCTAACATCAATACACGAGGTTGTATGAATTATACAATTCTTGGTTAGTTTAGGGGTCACTCAAAGCAAGACTAATCGAGTAACAATCAATTATGACAATCAAGTAGTAATTGCTTATACCAAAGACCTTAAATTTGTTTGTAAAAATTATATGAAAGATAGAGTTACACGAGGAAAAGTGAGCATAAAATATATATCTACACAAGATATAATGGTAAACCTAATAAAAAACCAATTTTTAAATATATATATATATATATATTAGGCATAAAAGTCACTAAGATTACGTAGATATCGAAATGTAATTGATTAACGTTTCTCCATATATGTTCATTTAGTGTGTGTGTGTGTGTATATATATATATATATATATATATATTAGGCATAAAAGACACTAAGATTACGTAGATATCGAAATGTAATTGATTAACGTTTCTCCATATATGTTCATTTAGTGTATTATCATGTATAAACAAATATATAAGTTGACATTATTTATTAAGTAATAAGAATTAATTAATACTTGATTGTAAAATATGTTTACTTTGTATAACATATTTTTTTAATGAATAAAAAAGTGTATCAAATTGATAAATATTGGCCTTCTCACACAGGAAATCAACTATAGTAATTATGATGACTGGAGAAGAGACAAGTTTTAAGTTTATTATCAAGGTGCTAATTGAGAACTAAAGTAAGAAACTTGAATTGTGAATGTCGACTTAGATGACAAGTCGAAAGGAAATCAGTTTGAAGCGAAATGAGAGTTTGAAAAGATAAAATTAAGAGTAGACAAGTGAACTCAAGTTATACATTAAATATGTAAGAACCAACATTTATACGATACTATATTTATAAATGACATATGTTCCAAATTAGTAGCAGTTAATACTGTAATATATGATTCTTATCATTGTTGCTGCCGACTGCACCAAGGTTAAGAAAAAAGGTAGCTGACTGCACAAAGTCAAGAATAGTAGGAAGAAAAAAAAAGGAGGTTGTAGATCAGTTTTCTAATATCTCAGAAAATCTCTTCTTCTATTAAATCCTCACAAATGTTTAAAGAGTTTTTTTCCTATTTAGTGAGAGAGGTATTGTTTCTCTTTATAAAATAAAGAGAGGTTGTACTCCTAAATTTCATAGTGAAATTTCTTTTTCTTGCCCATAGTTTTAATCATAATTTAGGAGTTTTCTATGTAAAATCTGTTTGTTCTATATCTTCTGTAATAGTGAAATTTCTTTTTTTTGCACGTGATTTTTACCCTAAATTAGGGATTTTCTATGTAAAATCTGTCTGTTTATTACTATATCTTTAGTCCTATTTAGCTACAAACTTGCTCTAATCTGATTGGTTTTTACAATAAGTGGTATCATAGCGAGGTAAGAAAAATACAACAATTTTTTTAGCGTAATCCGTTCAGAATTCGGGTGAGCATAGTGAAAGTTGATGAACAGTAACCACAAAAGGTGACAACTGTTCATGCATTTGTTTTTGCATTAAACTGTGTAGTTACTGTAATTCAAGTATATAGTACTATCCACATGTATGGTACTATTCATACATATGTATATAATACTATTCACATATATGGAACTATTCATACATATGGATACTATTCATACATATGAGTAGTAGTTCGTGCTAGAAGTAATGGTACAAAATTTGAGATTGAAAAATTCAATGGGAGTAATTTCTCATTGTGGAAGTTGAAGATGAATGCCATATTGAGAAATGATAATTGTTTAGTAGCCATCAGCAAAAAGGTCGACAACATTCACAGATGATAATAAGTGGAGGGAGATGGATGAGAATGCTATTGCAAATCTTCATCTGGCACTAGTAGATGGGGTGTTCTCAAGCATAGAGGAGAAGAAGACGACAAAAGAGATTTGAGATAATCTCATAAAATTGTACGAGGCCAAATCACTCCACAACAAAATTTTTCTAAAGAGGAAACTATGCATTTTACTCAAGGTGGAATTCACTTCAATGACGGAACACTTAAATCCTTTAAATACTATATTTTCCCAACTCACATCATTGTGGCACACAATAAAGATAAGTGAACTTACAGAACTTCCACTCCAAAGTCTACCAGATTCGTATGGTCAACTCATCATCAATTTAACAAACAATATAGACACTATATTCTTCAACAATATTGCAGCTGCTATTATGGAAAAAGAGAGTCGGCACTAAAGTAAGGAAGACAAGATGGCAAATTCATAATAAGCGGAGGCCTTGGTGATACGAGAGGAAGATCAATGGAATGTGGCCTAAGTGAGAGTCATAGCCATGGTAGATCAAAATTTAGGAGTAAGAAGAATTTCAAGTGCTACAATTGTGGCAAGAAAGGGCACCTGAAGAAGGATTGTTGGAATCTAAATAAGAATGATTATATTCCTCAAGGAAATGTGACAACTACTTTAGATGATGGAGGTATAATGGTCTGTGAAGTGGTAACAACTATTGGAGGTAAAAGAAGATTTGTTGATGTATGGCTTCTTGATTTAGCTACTACTTTTCATATGACCTCTCGAAGAGAATGGTTCCATTAGAATGAATCTGTCTCTAGGGGATTTGTGTACAGCTGTAATGATCAAGCTCTGAAGATCATTGGTTTTGACACCATCAAGTTAAAGATGTATGATGAGACAACTCAGACTATTGAAAAAGGGTGACACGTGGAGGGACTAAAGAAGAATTTGTTGTCTGTAGAACAACTGGATGATCTCGGTTTTAGATTTGAGATTCAAAATAAGATCATGAAAGTGATTAATAGAGCACTGGTATTTATGAAAGCAGAGAAGAATATTGCAAGTCTATACATATTGAAGGGAGTAACTTTGCAAGAAGGAGAGGTATCTATTGCAGTGACTATTCTAGATGAAAAATCTACAATGACATGGAATAAAAAGCTTGGACATATATTAGAATAAGGAATGAAGATACTTGCAGAGAAGAATCTACTTCCATGTCTCACAAAGGTATCACTACCATTCTGTGAGGATTGCATTGTGAGTAAGCAGTATCGGTTGAAGTTCAACATATCAAAGTTTAGATTCACTTTGATGTATGACAAGCACCAATTATGTCCCTAGGAGAAGCAAATTTCTTTGTATCATTCATTGACGATTATTCAAGGAGATGTTGGGTGTTTCCTATCAAGAGGAAGGAAGATGTGTTTTCAACTTTCAAATTTTACAAAGCGCAAGTGAAATTCGAATCTAGTAAGAAGATCAAGTGTTTAAGCTCAGATAATGAAGGCGAATATACTGGTAAAGAATTTGATGAATTCTGCAAGCAAAAAGGCATCAAAAGGTAGTTCATGATGGCATACACTCCTCAACAAAATGGAATAATAGAGTGGATGAACTCTGTTTGAAAGAATAAGAGCGATGTTGAGAAATGTAAGCTTGGATAAGAAATTTTAGGCAGAAGCAGTCAATACTACCTATTATGTAGTGAATCGAGCTCCATCAACTACAATTGAGTTGAAGACACTAATGGAGATGTGGACTGGTAAACTAGTGGATTAATCCAACCTTCATATATTTAGAAGTCCTGCTTATGTGATGTTCAATGCCCAAGAAACTACGAAGTTTGATCCAAAATCTAGAAGATGTCTTTTCTTAGGATATGTTGAAGGAGTAAAGGGGTATCGTCTATAGGGTCCCACTGCCCACAAGATTGTTATCAGCAGAAATGTTATTTTCTTAGAAGATAATGATCAAGAGCAAACAGAAGATGTTAGCACTTCAAAGTAGAATTCAGAGACTACAACAGTATAGGTGGAAAGGGAATTTGATCAAAATGATTATTCTAAAGCTACACTAGAGAACAAGGAGCAAGAACCATTCGAATATGATGTTTTAGATACTCAGAGATCAACTCACATAAAAAGAGCACTGAGCTGGCACTCGGATTATATTATGGAGAGAAATATTGCATACTGTCTCTTAACTGAGGATATAGAACCATCAACTCCTCAAGAAGCAATGAATAATTCAGATGCATCTTAGTGGATGGCAACAATGTTGAAAGAAATTGAAGCTTTGCATAAGAATAAGATATAGGAGTTGGTATTGCTATCACAAAGAAGAAAGCCTATTGGCAATAAATGGGTTTACAAGATCAAGTAGAGTCGTGACGATCAAGTACAACAATATCGTGCTAAATTGGTGGTAAAAGGGTACGCTCAGAAGAAAGGAATTGACTTCAATGAAATATTTTCTCCTATGGTTCGAGTCACTACAGTTCAAGTAGTCTTGGCGATGTGTGCTACATTTGACTTACATCTTGAGCAATTAGATGTGAAAAATGCATTTCTTCATGGAGATCTTGGAGAAAAAATTTATATGCTCCAGCCAGAAGGTTTTAAAGAAAGAGGGAAAAAGAACTTGGTTTATAGGTTGAATAAATCTCTATATGGTTTAAAGCAGGTGCCGAAGTGTTGGTATAAAAGATTTGAATCCTTTATCATGAGCCTAGGATACAACAGACTGAATGCAGACCCTTGTGTATGTTTCAAGAGGTTTGAGAAAGATTATTTTATACTCTTGTTGTTGTTTATAGACGACATGTTGGTAGTAGGCCCCAATAAAGATCGTATCAAAGTATTGAAGGCACAGTTCACTAGGGAATGAAATGAAGGACTTGGGACCAACAAACAAGATTCTAGGGATGCAAATTAACCAAGATAGAAATAATAGGAAGATTTGGTTTTTTTTTTCATAAGAATTATTTTAAGAAGATCTTGCGGCGATTCAACGTACAAGATTGTAAGTCAATTTATACCTCTCTTCCTATTAATTTCAAGTTATTCTCAAATATGATTCCTAGCAATGAAGAAGAGAGGATGGAGATGTCTCAAGTACCGTATGCATTAGTAGTGGGAAGCTTAATGTTCGCTATGATTTGTAAAAGACCAGACATTGCACATGCATTGGGAGTAGTTAGTTAATACATGGAGAATCCTGGTCGAGAGCATTGGAATACTATTAAAAGGATCCCCAGATATATTAAGGAAACCTTAGATGTTGCATTATGTTATAGAGGATCATATTTTACTGTCAAAGGATATGTTGACGCTAATTATGCAGGTGATCTTGATAAGAGCAAATCCACTACAGGAAATGTGTTTACAAGCTAAAGGAGCTATGAGCTGGGTTTCAAAACTACAGTCAGTTGTGGCTACATCAACAACAGAAACAAAATATGTAGTAGCTACACAAGCTCGTGAAAAAGTAATATGGTTGAAGTTGATGTTGGAAGAACTCGAATGCAAACAAGAGAACATTATTTTGTTTTATGATAACCAAAGTGCTTTGTATCTTGCAAAGAATCTAGCATTTCATTCAAACACAAATCACATTCGAGTTCAATATCACTTCGTTCGTGAGAAAGTGGAAGAAGGAATGATAGATATGAAGAAAATTGATAAATTGGATAACCTAGTAGATTTTATGAAAAAAGTAATCAATGGTGACAAGTTTATGTGGTGTCGATCCTTATGTGAACTGACAGAGATGTAAGTAATATATAGCAATAAGGTAAAAAGAATAATGTGAAGGTTTGATTGACTCTCAATCAAATCTTCAAGTGGGAGATTGTTGCTGCCGATTGCACCAAAGTCAAGAAAGAAGGTAGCTGACTGCACAAAGTTAGGAATAATAGGAAGAAAAAGGAGACTGTCCATAGCTGGGTATACGCATACAGGAGGCCTATTAATTGGCCCTCTCAGATCAGTTTTCCAATATCCTAGAAAGTCTCTTCTTCTATTAAATCCTCACAAAAGTTTAAAAAGTGTTTTTCTTATGTAGCCAGAGACTTAGGGTTTCTCTTTGTAAAATAGAGAGAGGTTATACTCCTAAATTTCATAGTGAAATTTATTTTTCTTGCTTATGGTTTTTACCTAATTTAGGATTTTTTCATGTAAAATGTATATGTTCATTACTATTTCTTCAATCCTATTTAATTGCGAACCTGGTCTAATCCGGTCGATTTTTACAATAATCATATATATGGAAACGATTATAAAAGGTATTAATGTAAGTCAAAAGATCTCAACTTACACTGCGTGAGACCTTAGAGGTTAAGTGAACGAACCTCTTAATATACCCTTAGGACTTTTGTCTAATTTTTAAGAATTAAATTAGACAAAAGAATGTTAACAATCTTATTAACAATCTTAAGGTTTGTTAATTTAGAATGTTACCAAAAGATTATGTTTAATATGATCTCATGGAATAATTCTAAGAAAGTAAATTAAATTCAATCAAGGTAATTTTTGCATAAAGGAAGGTCATTTTGATTTGTAAATCACAAAGAAAAATTATATATTCAAAGGTGACTACGACTCTTAGTAAAAGAATTGAATACATTTACAACAAGATTAAATAAATAAGATAATAAGAGATTAAATATGCGATATG
>JANSVB020217771.1:0-10158 GCA_025504935.2 Erythroxylum haughtii
GAGGACGGCAAGAGAGATAAGGAAAAAACAGTTGGATGGCTATAAGAAAAAAGAGGTAGAGGTATAATTAAAGATTATGATTTACAACGAATAAATGTTGTAATGATTAGTAAGTTATCTTTATATATTGATACCTCAGAAGGTCGTCCTGTAGATAAGGTTCAACCAGTAAAATTGTTTAGTGATTTGGGAGTAATTGCCAAAATTGAATTATCTTGCCTTAAGCATGCTAAGCAGTTGTAGGAAGACAACTTGACCTGAATTGTGTAAGCAGTGAAGATGAAGACGAGTCTAACTTATAATATTTATATTTATATTTTTTTATAAAAATATTTTTTAGGCTATAATTAAAATTTTGTACACAATCTAATTTAATAACATTTTATTTTTAAAATACAATGCTTATAAATTTATTATATTTTTATAATGAATTAACAAAAAAATTGAAATATTATATACAAAAATATGGAATAAAAATTGTCACAAATAATTATAGTTAACATGGTGTAACATTCAGTTAAAATGTATATTAAAAAATTGACTATATTTTAGAAAATGTAGCTAAATATTTTTGGCTATGCTTTAAAAAACATGGCTAAACTTTTTAGCTACGTTTACTATTAAGATATTTTTATTTTGGGAATTATTTGTATTTTTGATATATTTGTTATATCTTTTATGATAAGAACTTGAATTGGTGTAGGATTCCACTATCTTAGTTAATATAGTATTTTTGGGAGTTAAGATATTGTGGATGGAAGGAATACTACATGATATGGAATCTTTAAAAAGATAGGATTTATTGGAGATAAACATGCTTCATTGAAGAAAAACAAGTACAAAATTCATGGGAGATTTATTGATTTTTAGCAGCTACGTTTTGTTATATTTGGGTGAAAAATAAGCAACCTACTCATCAATTTTTGCAGTTGCATTTCTTAAAGCTTTTGTGAACAATTGCATGCTCCATTGATTAATTCTTTGTTATTGGTGTATGTGGAGTTCTCAGTGATCAACCTACAACTTCCCAAGATCATGGTTTAATGTGACCGTATATATAGGGGGGTGTTATATGACTTTAGAGTTCTTTTTTTCCTTGTAATTCTTGATTTAATCACTTGAGATACTATTTGTCTTTGTTATCATTTTTTGCTTCAAAATCCTCTGTTGAGGTTAGCATGAGGTGATCATGATACTGGGTATAAGATAACTTTTAGGGTGTGAGTACAAGTAAATAGTGTCAAAGAGTAAGTGATGTTAAGGCTATTGTACATTGGTAAAAGCTGATTAATTTGGGTGAGGGCCCCACAGAGATAGGCCATGTGTGCCGAGCTACGTTATCAAATTTTGTGTGTTAATGTATTTGCTACACATTAAGTTTTTCTACTTCGAATTAAATTCTAGAAAATTCACAATTGCTAATCCAGTTATTTTTGGTAAGTAATCGTCAATGTTAGTTTAAAGTAATTGTAACAGAACATATATCTTGAGGAACTACAACCTCCCATTTTTAAATTGGCTTCAGAGCGTGGCTCACCTAATCAAAACTTGATGTGTCAAGTTGGTATAGATTAATGTTCCGAGCTCATGGCTACTAGAGAAGGAACATCAATTACAAGGCCATCGCTATGAGATCGTTCTAGCTATCCTTCTTGGAAATCGAGAATGAAATTGTCAAGCATTCACAGTTGCTAATCCAGTTAGTTTTTGATAAGTAATCATCAGTGTTAACTTAAATTAATTATAGCAGAACATAAATATTAAGCAACTACAACCTCACATTTTTAAATTGGTTTAAGAGTGTGGCTTACCTAATCAAAACTTGGTGTGCTAAGTTGGTATAGATTAATGTTCCATACTTATGGCCACTAGAGAATGAACATCGATTACAAGGCCATCGCTACGAGATCGTTCGAACTATCGTTATTGGAAATCAAAAATGAAAGTGTTTAGTTAAGCACAAGGGACTAAAGCATGGCCTTCAGTGTTGAATGGATGCACTCATCCTAGGACAGCTAATGAAAAGAATGAAGTGGTACCTTAAGATCCATCTGAATGGACAAGGGCTAAAGAAGAGGGATCAATTGGTAACTCAAGTGATGCATGCAATTTTTAGTGCTAAAGATAAAAGACGTTTCAGTATAATATCAATGTGTGAATCGACAAAATAAACATAGGATACATTACAAACCATACACGAAGGATCAAAATCAGTGATTGCATCAAAACTTCAAATGTTGGCTACTAAATTTGAAGAGTTTAAGATGGAGGAAAGTGAAACCATTAGAGACTTTCATGAGCAGTTGTGTGATATTTTTAATTAAGCACATCAACTTGGAAAGAAGTATTCAAATTTAAAACTTGTCAAGAAAACCTTGAGATCATTGCCACCTTCATATCAAACATTATAGCTATTGAAGAAGCTCATGATATTAATTAGTTATCTTTGGATAAGGTAATTAGAATTCTCATAAACTTTGAGATGAACCTGTTGAAAGAGAAGTGTGAGAAGAATAAAGGATTAGTGCTGTAAGTTGAAGTCACTAAATCTGTGAATGATTTAGGAGACAACTTCAATGAAAATGAAGATGTAGTGTTACTGACAAGAAATTTTAATAAGTGGTTGAAGAAGGTGAAGAAAGATAGATAGGAGTTCAGGTAAAATAGTGGGAGTTCATCAAACAATAACTTCAAACAACAACCAAAAACTTAAAAAGGTGAAACGAAAGCAAAGAAGATACAATGACATAAATGTTAATGTTTCAGACATATACAAACGAAATGTGCTACTAATCTTAAAAGGAGAAAAGGGAAGTCTTATACTAGCACTTAGAGTGAAAACAAAATTGAATGTGAGTATGGAAGTGAACAAGAAATTGTAAATCATAATGTTGCATTGGTTGGTTTATCTAAAGAAAGGACAATTGCTCGTTAGTAGCAACTAGTGAAGAAACTGACGATGAAAATATAGTTATTTCAGTACTAAACTCTAAATTATATTGTGATAATGATGACAGTGACTTAGAATTCAAAAAGGAAGATATCTACAAGGCTTATAAATTAATATATGGAAAATGGGTTAAATCCTGTAAACAAAATGAGAAGTTAAAGAGGGAGAACTCAACCATGAAAGATGTCATTCAAGATTTAGAGACGAAGTTATTATCAATAATAGGATTTTGACGAAACAAAGTTAAAGTTAATCAATATAGAGAAAGGAATAAGAATGTTAAATGGTGGTATCGAGAAACCAGACAAACTGCTGGAAATTGGTAAAATCAAAGGAGACATTCAAGGTGTTGGTTATAAAGGTGAATGTTCTTAAATGAATAATAAGTAAGATGGTGAAGTTAGATTTATCAAAGGAACAAAATTATTTAAGGAAGGAGAAATTTCAAAAAGAAGTCGAAAGTTTGTGCTTACTTGTAACTTTTGTGTTGTAAATGATCTTATAAGGTCAAATTGTTAAAAGCTGCTATAAATGCTATTTTAGAATGCTTAAAGAAAAAAATCCAAACATTCTTTGAAGAGTTTTCAGGAGTAGCAAATGCTACTAAAGCATATTTGGGTTAGAAAGAATCAACTACAAGCATTTGTGGTTTTTAAATCCATGTGCGCCACTTCTCACAATGCTTGGTACTTTGATAGTAGTTGTTTAAGGTATATGTCATGTGAAAGAAGTTATTTGATGAATTACCAAAGTTGTATGGATCATCATGTCACATTTGGTGATGGAAAGAAAGCAACGGTAATTGGTAAAGGCATTCTTTGCATGGATGGACTACCTCACTTTAAATATGTGCTTTATGTGGAAGATTTAAAAGCCAACTTGGTTAGCATTAACCAGTTTTGTGATCATAGGTTGTTTATCAAGTTCACTAATGATAAATCTAGGGTGTTAAATGAACAAGGAGAGTATTTAGTAAATTATAGAAGATCCACAGATAATTGCTACATGTTGTAGGTTATTACTTCCTATAATTCAACCGCATATGATAATATAAATCTATGGCACCAAAAGCTTGGCCACTTTAATTATGATCTAATCAACAAATTGAGCAAATTTGAAGCAATAAGAGGCTTGCATATAATGAATAAAGATGACAAGACTATTTGTGCAACTTGCTAAATGGGAAAACAAATGAGAGTATCCAATAAAAAGATAAGAAACATTACAACTTCTCATATATTGGAATTGATTCATATGGATTTGTATGCCTAACACAACATGCTAGTATTAGTATGATGAGGTATTTCTTGACATGTGTTGATGACTATTCTACATATACTTAGGTAGCTTTCTTTAAAGAAAAATCATATGCATTTGAGGCATTTAGAAGTTTATGTGTACGAATTATAAATCAAAAAAATATGATAATTATAAGAATAAAATTTGATCATATAAGGGAGTTTAAGAATGCAAGTGAACAAATTTTGTGATAAACATAAGATTATGAAAGTTTTTCAGCACCTAAAATGCCATAACAAAATGGAGTTATAGAAAGATAGAATTACATTCTTCAAGAAATGGCCAGAACAATGTTGAATGGAAGAAAAATATCGATGAGATTTTGGGTTGAAGCAATAAACATGAGTGTCACATATCTAATGGAGTTCATCTTAGAAACATCTTGAACAAGACATTTTATGAACTATGGAAAGGAAAGAAACGAGATGTTGGCTACTTCCATGTGTTTGGCAATAAATGTTACATTCTGAAATATCAAGAACAACATAGAAAGTTTGAAAGTAGGAGTGATGAGGGCATCCTCTTGGATATTTAATACATAGTAAGGCATATCGCCTGTTCAACTACAAAACTAAGATAGTAATGGAATATGTGAATATTGCAATAGATGATGTGCACCAAGTAATTGATAAGGTGGTAGAATAGAAACTTCATAATTAGCTTTACACATTAGAACAGAAACACTATAAAGTTAAAAGTAGAGAATGTTCAAATCCAAAGTTAGTTGTGTTCAGAAAAGAAACCAATCAAATAAAGGACCAATCGGTTGCTTCTAAGGAAGAAACCAACTAGAAATTTGATGCAGAAACAAACTTTTTAATGACGAAGACTCAAGAGAAGGTGATCATAATAACGATCCTCTATCAAGAATCAAACGAAGCCATCACATTGAGAATGTGATTGGTGAGATTAGTGATAAAAGAAAAATAAAAAGAAAGAAAAGGAATAGATTATCAGGAACTTATAGAGATTACATACTACACTTCCTTATTTGAATCAAATAATGTAAAAGAAGCATTGCAAGATGAATTTTGGGTTGCTATAATGTAAGAATAGTTAGCACAGTTTGCTCAAAATGATGTATAGGAATTGGTGCAAAGGAACGTTATTGGAACCAAATGGGTGTTTCATAACAAAACTGATGACAAGGCTAATGTGGTGAGAAATAAGTCCAAGTTAGTTGCTCACAGATATTCTCAAATTAAATCACTAATTTTCAGGAAACATTATCCCCAATAGTAAGGCTTAAGTCAATTAGATTTTTTTTGTTCATAACATGTGTGAAAAGATTCAAAGTTTATCAAGTGGAATTGAAGATTGCATTCTTAAATGGATTTCTATAACAAGAAGTATAAGTTGAACAACGAATAGGTTTCATAGATTCGTTACATGTTCATCATAAATTAAAGTTCAAAAAGGCTCTTTCAGTCTCAAGCAAGCAGTAAGGGCTTAGTATGAGAGACTCACCCAATATCTACTCAATCAAGGATATGAACAAGGTACCATAGACAAGACTTTATTTCTAAAAAATTTAGATTTGATTTGATGATTGCACAAATATATGTTGATGATATAGTGTTTGGCTCCATTCATTCGAAGATGGTGTACAACTTTGTAAAGATGATGACAAATAAGTTTGAGATGAGTGTGGTGGGAGAATTGAATTTTTCCTTGGGACTACAAATTAGTAAGTGAAAGATGGTATCTTCATGTCTCAAACTAACTATGGAAAGAGTTTGATGAAGAAATTTGGGCTTGAAAGTATAAGCCATGCTGAAACATCAATGATTGTTTCAACAATGATGAATAAAGATGATCACCAAAAAAGTGTTGATGTTAGTCTATATGGAAGCATCATTGGAAGTTTGCTTTATTAAATAACGAATCGACATGATATTTGTTATAGCATTAGAGTATATGTAGTTATCAATCCAACCCCAAAAAGTCTCACCTGATAGCAGTGAAACTCATCATCAGATAAATGAGTGGTACTTTTAAGTTTGAATTATGGAATTCATGTGATTCTACTTTTTATTTGGCTAGTTATAGTGATGCAGATTACGCTGAAAATTTAGATGATAGAAAAAGCACATATATGGGATGTTCTTTCTTAACAATAATCTAATTTCATGGTGCATTAAGAAACAAAATTCCATCTCGTTGTCAATAATAGAAGTGGAATATATTACAGTCTGTAGTTGTTATTCTTAACTTTTATGGATGAAGCAAAAGTTGGAAGATTGTGGAGTTGCTCAAGATGTTTTCACTATTATGTGTAATATTAAAAGCGCCATAGGCATCTCCAAAAAGTCAATTCAACATTCAAAAACTAAACATAATAATTTGAAGTATTACTTCATTTCAGAATAGTGGAGACAAAAGTTGCAATTCATTCTTATGTAACAACTAAGGAGTAACTGATCGATATTTTTATGAAACCTTTTAACTCCCTCAGGTTTGAATCTCTTTGTGGGGCTTTCGGACTATGTTCTTTACATATTTGAAGTATATTGATGAAGTTTATTAAAAAAACAAAACGTGGTTAACCCTAATTTCTGTTTTTATTTTTTTACTACTGTACAACCCACCACCCTCCTATATTTTTTAAAAATTACCTACCTACCCAAACACTTCCTTTCCCCTTTTTCGTCATTTTTTAACTCTCTTGGATTTCTCATCGTCGCACCCCTTTTGGCTCTATCTCGTTATTGTACCGCACCATATCTGTCGGTATAACACTAATGGCAAAGCTCAAACGTCCGATCTCCTCCTGCCTTTCTGCCTATGCACCAACTGGCTTTTCCTCTCGGGCTTGTTAAATCCTACTGCCCCTAGTTGAGCCTCCTCGCCACATAAGCCGTCTGTGACAACACCTACCGTGAGCATCAATCACCACTGGTGCTGGGTCATCCTCAGTGGCACCTATTGTGCTTCTCGATCCTCCATCCATTTTGGTGTTGTAGTCTAACGATGTTGATGTTCAATGGGTTTTATCTCATCTTATTATGGAATCATTTGATGATGATTATTCATTTATTTTGGAGGATGCCAATGTTGCTCCTACTGAACCACCCTTTCGGTTGTCTCTAGCCTGCTAGTTGCTCCTTCCACTTCCAAAGGTTGTGTGAAACAAATGGCTTGGAAGTTAGTTAAAGTGCCTCATCATTAGTGTCCTGTTTGCTTTCACGGATCAAACCTTGTCTACCAAATTTTATTCCTCAGCAACTCATCAAAGATGGGACACTCTTGCCTCTACTGGGTTTGTTCTTAACGATCCCATTAATCTTGTTAAACATTAATAGTTCAATTTGGATACTTTGTTGAATGAGAGACAACTGTTAAATGCTACCTTATAGCCTCAACATTTTGATGCTGCATTGGTTCAATATTTTTATTACAATTTGGATATTAAATGAGACATTTTTTTGTTTTTATATAGTATATGTATGACGCAGATTGTTTAAATTTGATCCTAATTCGTTGGATGAATTTTTGGGGTTTTTCAATTTAATTGGGGATTAGTCATATGTGGCAAATTGATTTATCACAGAATTATTTTGTTATTCATGTAATCTTGTTAGCTAATTGATTGTCAAGTATCCATATTGTGACTATGTATCCTACTCAGGCCAATTTTGCGTATGCGGTCGGCATATGAGTTAACTTCAACATAAGGACGTTAATTGTTGAGGCTATGCTTGTGACTGCTAGTAAATAGCAATCATAATTGAGGTTTCCTTGTCTAATTACTTAGTTCTTGCATGCACACGATATGTCTCGTGTTGATATTGTTGTCCTTGGGCCTATGTCATTTATGAATATCTCTCCTCGGATCCTAAATGTCAACAAGCAAGCTCAGGTGGTTGATTTGCCATACTGCTCATCTCGGTCATCCACACGACCTATTACATCCACTGCCAATACACATGCCACCTTATTTGCTAAAATTGATGAGATTGAGGGTATTTTTCTGGCAGGTATGGATGCTCTTCGACATCTTAAGCATCGAATGAATATTTCAATGAATAGCAAGTTGTCTGCACATATTGATAGCTCATAAGGTCATCCTGTATACAAGGTTCAATTGACAACATTATCTAGTGAGTTAGTGTAACATCCCGTTTCTATACAAAGGGCTTGAACCCTAGAAATTGGCACATGTGAGATCAATCAAAGAAATTAGGGAAACACATCTCATGCTCCTGCATTATATAACATACACATACACATGAATCGAACTTCTGGTATGTGAAAAAAAAATTGGCAACTACTGTAAATGAAAATATTTATGAATAAAAGTGGGCCCAAATTTATGATTATTGATTTTCACGTACGCTTGAAACAAAAAAAAAGATTTATACTAAGTTTTTGGCGAATTAAGTGATATAGCACGCCACCCTCACGGGGCACAGACTCTAATATCACCATCGATGCCGGGTTCCGGTAATGCGGGAGTGGGGTGTTACATTTAGGGGTAACTGCCATAACTGAATTTCCTTATCTTAAGCAAGTCTAGTAGTTGAAGGAAGACAGCTTGCTAGAGACTGCTTTAGATAAAGTTTCGGTAAATTTTCAATTTATTTGATTATAAGTCAATATTGTTTTACTTTTTTAAAGATTAATTTAACTTTTACTTATTTTTTACAAATGAAGATCAATATCATCGATATCGATAAACCTGAGGTTTGAAATTATGTCATTTCACTTTTGAAACAAATGACCAAGGGTCATCATTATCGACTACATAAATATTAAAAATCTTTTCCTTCGGATGTGAAGGCAAGGAGACATGTTCTGGGATGAATGTCTCTAGAAAATTGGAACAGTTTATGTTATTATTGGGCCTTTCCTGAAATTCAGGTTTGTTTTCTTTCTCATCACATTTGCTTGCATTAATCTTGTTTCACATTTTAATGACTTTTCCTTTCCTTTATTTAGAAAAAGTGTGAGAAAGCCAAGGTTAACAGAGGAAAAAAAAAAAAGAAAACTCCTCACAACTAAGGCTCCAAATCATTTGTAGTCTTGCGAAATGAATGCAAGAGTTGTTGCAAAAAAAAGTAAATACAATATTATTTATTGTGTTATATTTTTTTTTCTCCATAAAATAATTTTAGAAGGAACTATATGGAGAAGAGTGTGATAGCATCACACTTTATAAATTGGCACATTATAAGCAAGGTGAAGGTTGGATGTGTGAAGAAATGTACAATAATTTTGTAAGTATAAAAATTTGTTTAAATTTTAAGTTTATTTATTTATGTAGTACTAACTAATAATATTTAAATTGAATATTGACTTTATTTTTTAAATTTTAGAATAAGATGCAAGGGTTGTTGCAAAAATAAATGTCTAATAGAAATGAGCCAAATAAAGATGACATTTGTAACAAGGTGTTTAGTACATAATCCGGATACATCAAAAGGCTTGAGTTTGGCCCTAAGCAAAAAAAAGGAAAAAATAGATTATTTTTATTCGACCAACATATGTTCAATGTCTTGAAAGGAAAACAAATCCCGTAGAAAAAAAGTTGGCCAAGCATGAAAAGTACCTAAGAAAATTTTTTGGCATAGATTACGTAAACAGTGAAGATGAAGACAAGTCTAAGTTACTATTTTAATATTTGTAATTTTAGTTTGTATACAAATATTTTTGAAGTTGTAATTAAAACTATGTAAACTATCTAATTTAATAAGATTTTATAGAATTAATTCTAAAGAGATTAAGTCAATTCTAGGGTTATTGGAGCTTGAATTATCAAAGTCTAATAAGATTCCCCACTTGGCTTCAAGAAAGGTTATCAAGCTAAATAAGAAATATAAATGGAGGTTTTAAAAGCCCATAATTGAATGTTGGGCTTGCACTAATTAATGGTTAATTAAAAGCCCAAATGTTCATTTAGAAATGGGCTA
>JANSVB020217833.1:0-10153 GCA_025504935.2 Erythroxylum haughtii
CGTGGTCATCTTGACTTGATGTTGTCAAGGTACTTGCGTCGAAGTCATCGTAATAGCGGCGGCAAACAATGCCTTCTGTTTAAATATTAAAATGTATATTCAGAGAGGGCTTATGATAGAAATATTAAAATTTTATAATTTAGAATAGTAAAATTAAATAATTAAAATTAAATTGTAAAATTTTAAATGTATATTAAGAAACGAGTCATGATGCAAATATTAAAAATATATTAGTTAGAGTGTTAAAAATGTGAAATAAAAATTAGATTGTAAAATTTTGGAATGAAAAAATTAAAAAGTAAAAAATGTAAAGTGTAATTTATTCTTTATAAATGGATAAAATGTAGAAAGTAAATACAAATATAAAAATGTAATCAGTTAAATCATCATTCAATTATTAATTTTTTGATTCTTTAAATAAATAAGCTATGATTAAATAGGTTAATATATGGAGTGAAAATTTTTTAGGATTTTACAAATGTTTCAAATGAATGACAATTTTCATAATCTCAAATAATCTTATTCACCTTGAGTCACGGATGTGACTTATTTAACTCACACCCGTTACTGCAAATCACGGGTCCGTGACAAAAAAATTTTATTGATATTGAATAATTTTTTCTTATTTTAATTTAAATTAAGTATTTGCAGTCACGGGTTTGAATTATGAAGTCACACCCGTGAGTACAAACTCCTAGAATTAATTAACTTAGCAATAACTAATAATGAATAATAATCTTTTATTTAACCTTAATTAATTAATAAATAAATATTTTAAAATTTATCAATTTATTAATTATATTTTAATTTGCCAATTAATTATACATAAATAAAATTTATTTAAAAATGAGCAAAATTTTATTAGAATTCTTTAATATTTTGCATATGGTGTGTATGTACAAAATACATGACAAATAATTAGTTTTCATTTTCATAAATATCGTTTCATATTCGCAATTAAACTATTTGATTTCCTGAAATCGTTTTCCTGACTGCAATTTACCTTCGTTCTTTTTAGGTTTTTTTCTTATTGCCTGCTTCATTGTTGCGCTATTAATGTATGTTTAATTATGTCACAAAAATGTATTATATAATATTCTGGTATAGTTAATTTAAACCCTATAAATCATATTGCTGGAAGAGATATCCAACCCATTATTATAAACATAGACCTTATAAACCCTATAAAAGACATTTTCGAAAAAAAGAAATATAGACAATTTAAACATAAAAAACGAGATTGTCCTCAAGGAAAGAAAACATGTAGATGTTGGTTATGCAAAGAAGAAGGACACTAAGCAAACACATGTCCAAAATGAAAACACCCCAAATATACTGAAAAAGATCACATTTTAAATATAGCAATCAATGAAGATTTAGAACCTATAGAATCAGAGTATAACACCGATTCTACAATTTCCTCAATTTATAAATATGAATCATATACAGAATCACCAAAATTCTCAAGTCAATCAGAATACAACTTTTATTCAAGTTCATATTCAGAAACATAAAATTAATGCATATATAGATACTGGAGCAACAATATGTATTGCATCCAAACAATTATTAACTGACTGGAAAAATTAGAAAAACCTTTAAAAATAAGAATAGCCGATGGAAGTTTTAAATCCATATGGTATGTAAGTTATTATAATAATATCATTATAGAAACATATACCTTTACCGTACCATCAATTTATCAACAAGAATCAGGATTACCATTAATTTTAGGTAATAAACTTTTTAAAATTATACAATCCATTTTGTCAATATTTACATTATATTACATTAAAAACACCATAAATTAAATCCATACAACAAAAATCAGTCATTCTTAAATTTCCAATTTATCATACTACATTTTATCAAAAATTACAAGAAATTACAACAAAATTAGATGTACTTCATTTCTATATTCTCAATAATATGACAATCCAACTAGAAATTGAAACATTATTAGATCAAGTCTATAGTGAAAATCCATTAAACCCTATAAAAAATCAAAATAAACAACTAATTGAAATAAAACTAAAAGATCCCATATATGAAGTTAATATTAAAAATAATATACCTTATTCCCAACAAGATGTTCAAGAATTTCTAACAGAATGTAAAGATCTATTAGCTAAACAATTAATTACACCAAGTACCAGTAAGCACTCAGCACTAGCTTTTTATGTAAACAATTCAACTAAACAAAAACGTGGAAAAAGAAGAATGGTTATCAATTATAAAAAAATTAAATGATCCAACCATAGGAGATGCATATAAATTACCGAGAAAAGATTATATTATAAATAAACTCAAAGGACATTTATGGTTTACAACTCTTGATGCAAAATCAGGATATTGGCAACTTAGATTACATGAAAATACTAAACCTTTAACTGCATTTACTTGTCCTCCACAAAAACATTATCAATGGAATGTGTTACCCTTTGGTTTAAAACAAGCACCCAGTATATATCAAAGATTTATGGATAATAATTTAACTGGATTGGAAGATTTTACTTTTGTATATATTGATGATATAATTATTTATTCAAATCAAGATAAAAATGATCATTTGAAAAAAGTAAAAATAGTACTTCAGAGATGTAAGGATAAAGGGCTTATTCTAAGTAAAATACTTGATTAAAATTAGGAATACCTTTAAAGTCTAAAAACTTAGAAGACACTATAACTATTGCATATAAATTTTATAGAGACGATTTAATGGTTTCAGGACAATATCCTTTTTTACTTACCTATCAAATTAGCTATGCTTTAACAAATTCCCACCATAATGTTGACTTTAAAAACACTAAGCGAATCTATATTGATCAACTTTTTAATGATGTAGCCAAAGTTGGAACAAATTTCCGAACTAGTTTAAGACCTCTCTCTGCAATACAATATCCTTTTCAAATCAATCCAACAAGACATTCTTTTTCAGATATTTCTTCTTCTTCTACTACTCCTTTGATACAAAGATCATCCTCTTTCAACTTAGAACGTCCTCTTCATTTTAGAGAACGAGAAAATATTAGAATTACTGATCCAATTATATCTGCTTCATCATTCATGGATACATCAATGAAATTAAATGATATTAAATCACAAATTAAAGATTTATCAACATATATCAAACATACATTATGACTGTAATTCAAGAACTCCAGGAAGTAAAAGAATAAATATTAGAATTAATAAAACAACAAGCTATTACATTACAATTTATAACAGATTTACAGAAACAAAATTCAGCTCAACAACAATTAATAATAAAATTGGAAACCATGCTGGAAATGGTATCAGAGCCTAGGACTAAAATTAAACCAATAATAATAGAAAGATCATGGAAATAAATACACCGTTAGAATATACCTCACCAACAAACATTAAATCTTTAGAAACAATAGAACAAAATATTAAAATCCAGTTAGCTGATATTACACAGTTAGTACAAAAGTTAACATTACATTCAGAAGAACAACAATTACATTCTAATGAACAAATAAATAAAATTACAGATAATGATGAATTTATTTTGGATTATAAATCGGATGAGAAATTTTTATGGATAAAGGTAAAGAAGAAAAACCTGAAAGTAGTGGTACTAAAAAAGACTTATCACCAAAACGAAAATCAGAATATCCATTAGTAGATCCCGATTTTATAGCAAAACATGGTTATTATCAAAAAGGAAATAAAATAAGAAAATATCCATCAGAACATACACCTAAACATATGTCAATAGGTCCAGATATTACACTAAATATAGATTGTGTTACAAATATAGAAGAACTAATTCTAGAATGGTCAAATAAAATACAATTATTATTACAAATTGATAAACCATTTGGCGATGTAATGAATAAAAACTCGTTATGGAACTTTATTACCTTTAAAACAACAGGAATCGTTCAAAGATTTTTATTAGAAAATGAAAGAGAATTACAACTTACTACACGTTATCAAGAAGCAACTACAGATAGTTCAACATTTTATTTAATAGCCTCAGAAATTTATAAAGAATTTACCGAAAATATTATTATTAATTAATCGCAAAAATATCATTCATGTTTAAATAATTTTACATGGAAAATACATTTCTCTCTTATTTTGGTCATCGACACTAAAAAAGACTCATTACCAAAACGAAAATCAAAATATCCATTAGTAGATCTCGATTTTATAGCAAAACATGGTGATTATCAAAAAGGAAATAAAATAAGAAAATATCCATCAGAATATACACCTAAACATATGTCAATAGGTCTAAATATTACACTAAATATAGATTGTGTTACAAATACAGAAGAACTAAACAGAGATTTAAAGGACATTTCTCAACTAATTAGTTAAATGGAAGATCAATATATTAGACGAATCTATGAAGGCATTTATATCACTGAATTAGATGGACCTCGAAATAAAGTAAAAGAATTAAAAAGACACTTAGATGATTATATAGATATGATCCACGAAGACTTAGAATATGATCAAGATAATATATCAAATATACGGGAATGTAATCGTAAAATAGAACTCATCATTCACATCGTAGAAAAACTTAATGAATTTATTACCAGAGATTCCTTATCATGATTTAATTATCTGTTTTCTTTAAATTTATATATCTCTGTATTCAAGTTATGTTTCCATTTATTCAATTCTTTAATTGGCTTAAATCATTACTTATCTTTTATTTAGTAGCTTGTACAACTGCTTTACCTTCTTTTCAATTAAATGATTATTTTTTTTCTTATCATAGATATGGATTTACATCTCTTATGTTTCCGCATTTGTTAGATAAAGTTTTTAATCCTGATATAGATTATCATAATTTAGAAGATGATTATTATCAATAATGTCTTCCCACCATTATCACTATTTTAATTGTTCTATTTTTCAAACCTCTAATTGTTGTGTTTGTCAACAATTAGAAGAACAGATAGAATATTTACAATATATGAAATATCAACATTTTATACGGACACAATATTTGCTAGATCACTATAATCATCTTCACTCTTTAAATAATAAGAATTGTGAATCTTTACAAACTATACAAGAAAATTTAGAATTAGAAAGACAAATTCATCAATTTTATAATCAACAACGTAATCATTTTAAGAATCTACTTTTAGATCATAAAAGACATAACCCCTGGCATCGATATGACTAACGAAACTAAAGATATTAACCAAATGGAAAATATTCTCGATGTAAATAATTTAGAATTACATGAAGCACAAGGAACTTTTCATATTAATACACTTTTATCAAGTGATAAACAAAAACAAATAGCAAAAACACAATTAGATTATAATGCTTTGAGTTTCCTCACAGCATTGGTGTCTGCATCATTCCAAATCCATTGCACATTAATACTGCATTTTTCTGTAATAACTTCCTTTCTTTTTATAGTCCAAAATAAATTCATCATTATTCGTAATTTTATTTATTTGTTACCAATCACCCCAATATAGATTACCCAACAACCAACACCAAACTCTCATAAAAAACATTATCAAAAACACTTATAAGCGAGAAGCCAAATTGGACGAAATGATTGAAAGATGCCATGCACTCAACAAACATGCTCGCCCTACTGTCAACACGTGTTTTCAGTAGCAAAGTGATATCAGAGCGTCCAGGTATGGGACTGGGCTGCCCCCACATCTCGTGTTCGAGTTACAGCACATCCACTGCTTCCAAATGGGGCGAGTTGAACACAGGGTCCAGCGAAGCGTGGTGGGTTTAAAAGATTTGATTATAATTATCTGCCGAGGGATAAACTCCTGGTGCAAATAGATGCAAGTATAGACACATGGGCATGATGCCTTTTGGCAAAACCTCCAAACCAATGCAAATATCTTTTATGCAAATATATCAATGGAACGTTCAGTTCCTCCGAATATAAATATCCCATTCATGAAAAAGAGACATTAGCCTGTCTCAAAACATTGACAAAATGGAAATAGGCTTCTTTAAAGTTATGCATTTATCGTCTTTAAATGATAAAAGAAAAAAAGCAAGTAAGATGTTGATAATCATGAAAATGGAAAAGCAATCTCCATTATTCCCACCTTATTCTCCTCATCTTTCTCATCTTCTTCCTCTTCATTCTCTTTCACAGTTTTGCTCTTTATAGAACAAAGAAGAGAGCTAGCACTCTTGTCTTTGTTCTAGCCATTTCCAGATCAAAGAGTTTGATTCAGTTAGTTTCTCTTATTTTTGTGTGGATACTGTTGGAAATGGTCTATTTTGGTTGTTATGGTTTAAGACAATTCAACAAGTAGAAGATCCAAGAATGAAGGAGACTACACACAAGGTGTATGGTTATTATATGAATGATTGATTTGTGTGGATATCATTGTCTGCTTTAAAATGCTTGCTGCATCTCTGTTGCATCGATGCTCCTTCTTGTAGCTTACCTTAACCTCTAAAATTTGAGGATGAGTAAACATAGATACCTTCAAAGCTTGCTGCTCTTTCTCTTTATGCATCATTCTTTGCTCATAAAGCATAAATGGCCTTGTAGTTTGTTGATTGAAAGATTAGCAAGACCATTTAATTGATAATTGATTTATAATTGACATTTGAAAATACCTTTTCAAATGTCAATTATAAATCAATTAACAATTAACAAATTCATACTCTACTCTACTGAAACATTGAATGATGAAAGCATGAAATTATACATCATAATCATGCATAAATAGGTTAAGTCAAATAACTTTGACATTCCTAATAGTTAGGTGGTCATGACATATTGTTGGGCGTTAATCTTGATCAATGACATATTGTTGGATGTTAATCTTGATCAATGACCATAAATTTTTTAGTTAGATAATTAAAGATAAATTAAAATAAGTTTTAATTTATTTAAGTCTAATTATAAATTAGAATTATAATTCATAATTATTGTCAACATATTAAGAACCTAACAGTTTATACATATAGAATAGTTAAAAAGAGAAAATTCAATTTAAGTTAAGTTGGATTTAATTATGAAATTTGTGAAACTTAAAGAATCAAATATAAAATATTTGATTTTATTAAAATTAAAATTATTTATAATTAGACTTTAACTTAATTATAATTGGAATATTTAATT
Organism: Erythroxylum haughtii; assembly: GCA_025504935.2. NCBI lineage: Eukaryota > Viridiplantae > Streptophyta > Magnoliopsida > Malpighiales > Erythroxylaceae > Erythroxylum > Erythroxylum haughtii. The sequence continues at coordinate 7,109 of JANSVB020217833.1, forward strand.
TTAATAAAATAAAATCGTAATGGTTTTTTCTATTTATAGGTAATAAGCATAAGAGAGTAAGCATTATTGCTTAATTCATCTCAAAAGTTAAGTTTCTTTTTTACTATTATGAAAATACCGTTAAAGATAGGATGTTTGTATAATTCGTAGTTGATACTTCAAAAAGATTTCAAAAAGAGTTTAAGCAGAAATTTTGAATTAGATAGAATTTTTTTAAATTTATGATTAATCAAGAAACCTAAACAAAAATTTGTTTCACTAGTAATTAGATTATTGTTGGCTTGCCAACAATTAATTTCCATCTTACATAGTAAATGATGTCATCTCCTTGTCCCGATAAATAAGATTTCAATTTGGATCTAGCAATCCCTTTCTCTAAATAAGTATTACATTGTCCAAATGATTAAATTGTGCGTCGGGAAAACGTCGTGCTACGTTCTAGGACAAGCAACTTCAGTGGACCTTTTGATCCATAAAGCATAGTATCCTGTATCAAACCAGCGTCTTTCACGTCCCATCTCCTTTATCTGCTTGCAATGAATAATTCAATTAAATAAGTGGTAGCAGCTGAACTTAACCCCGCTCGACGAAGGGAGTGGCAGCTTTGATTCAAAAGTTGACAATAAGGAATGGTCTGAATTACAACGTACGAAATGCATCACGTCAATATTCAACTCTTATTCTGTTTTTGTAGGACCTGCCGTGAGCACCAACAGATTAAATCTATGGTTGTCATAATTAAGTTAGGAAACACCGAAATGATGCAATTCCACAATATATAAGTTCCGTTGTAGTTGTTTTGCCGTGAACTTGACTGCTGCTTAATAAAAAATAACTGTGTTAGTAACTTAATTTTTTTCCAGAATTAAATTACAGGTAAAAAAATCAAATAACAAATAAATTAACAATTAAAATTTGATAACATAGTTTAACACATAGGACTTATTAGCTCAAGATTTATATTCAACGATTTTGATGATAACTATGTAATATTTTAATATTTAAATTAGACTAACTTCTTTTTATAGATAACAACATTTTTTAAAATGGAAATAAATCATAGGAAAATTATTTCCTTTCTTACAGAAACCTTCTTAGTAAACTTTCATTATTAACATTCAGGAAGATCTTATCTTTTCAAACAATTAGCTCTGAAAATTTTTGTTCCAACAAAGATAATATTGACAATCCATTGTTAACTCATAATTAAGATAAAAGCAATGACCAATTGAAGAAATTAACTATTTAAATAAGAGCAACATCACTTGTGAAGCAACAGACTTTCGAAATATTTGAGCAACATCTATACTTTTGAGAGTCCTATCGCTCTTAATGTGCCTTATAAAATTAAATCATTCTATCAAGAGAGAAATTGTTATTTTATTTTTCTGTGAGTTTTTAAAAGCTCGTTATACACTTCTGAGTATAGAAGGTTAGAGAATCTTGAAAAATATATACTTGTGAGCTTAGAAAGGCTCGTTAAATTTAATACTTAGATTCTTATAGTGAAATACTCAAGTAAGATATTTAAGGACTGAATGTAGGCTTAGTTGTTAGTCAAACCAGTACAAATTGACTACGTCCTTCCTTTTTCTTTCTTTAGCTTTTAAATTTTCGTATTATATTTTGTGTGTGTGAGTGTGTGTGTGTGTTCTTTTTAGCAAAAGACTCCTCCATTTTTATAAAAAGCTCCTTTTATTTTTAACTTACAAGAGATTCCTTTCAATTTTAACAGGTATTTTTTGTTTTTAAATTATTTTAAGCAGAATTTATCATTCAATAAACTCCTTTCGTTTAAGCAGGTCCTATCCCATAAAAGGCTCATATCACCTAATAGGCTTCTGTCGTTTAAAAGGCTTTATCGTCTGACAGGCTTTTACTATTTTTATTTATTAACTAGGATTTGTTTATTATACGAATTGAAAAACTTGCAAAAAAAATTTCACACACAATTCACTCCCCCTCTTGTGTATATTTGCTTTATCATTTGGTATCAGAGCGAGGTGGCACATTTTTGTATTTTATGATGCGTGATAGATCATGGCAAACAATCTGAGAAGTTTTGAAAGATAATCTGTCTTTAAGCCTCCTTACTTCAATGGAAATAACTACTTATACTAGAAAGAGAGAATGACAATCTATCTCAATCTATAGTTATTGAAGTCTGGCAAGCCATCAGAGTTGGAGCTACACTTCCCGATTTAGATAACGTAGAAGCATGGATTGATGTTGATAGAAGAAATGCACAACTAAATGCTAAAGCAAAACATCATCTGATCCGAGCATTACCTCCAGAAGAATATGAGAAAATATCCTACTGCTCTCCAACAAAGGAAATGTGGGATAAACTACAAGTCACATTTGAAGGAATGAATGAGGTAAAGAAGCGTAGAATAAGTCTTTTAGTAAATCAATAGGAAAGTATTGGCATGAAATAGGAAGAGACTATAGAAAAATTCTCTAGATGCTTCAAAAACATTATCACGACCTTAAAGAACTTAGGAAAGATATATCCTAATGGCGAGCTCATAATGAAGATTATGAGGTCATTACCAAAGGAATAGAGACCTAAGGTCATAGCTCTAGAAATAGCAAAGGATCCAGACACTATTTCAGTCAACTAGCTATGAGGAAATCTGATGATCCATAAAACCTAGGCAAGATGAAGGATCCTCTTACAAAAAAGGAATGGCACTAAAAGCAACTGATGAATCAAACGGTGATGAAAGTGACACTGACTGATGAAGAAAAAAGAAGGAAACAAGCAAGCTAGAAATAATTGGTTCCTATGAAAAGGCAGTAAGAATAATAACAATACACAAAATAATCAAATCATATATTATCACTGCAAAAATCCTGGACACACAAGACTAAAATGTCCTCTTCTTCAAAAGGACAAGTCAGAGAACAAAAAATCCAAAAAGCAAGCGATTACTACAACTTGGTCAGACGAGGATGCTGAAATCTTTAAAGAAGAAGAAGAGCCAGAAGAAGTCACCAGTAGGTTTTATTAGAAAATATTTTTTTATTATTATATTTTTATTA
>JANSVB020217886.1:0-10147 GCA_025504935.2 Erythroxylum haughtii
GTCTTAGTAAATTGTGTTCCGCAATCACTGTATAACAAGGCTTTGTATTTTTACTGAGCCCATTGTGGTTTTTATGTTTACTGCATTGACTGATTGTAAATTATTTTTGGATGACTGTAATAACTGAAACTGGTTTATTGTGAACACGGGTTTTAATTACTTACGGTGTTTGCCGTGTTAACGTGAAAGCAATGGCTTCAAAAGAAAAAAAAAGTGTATACTGAGTTTTAAATCGACTGATGTAGTACGCCACTCTCACGAGGCACGGACTCGGATATCACCAACGATATCGGGTTCGGGTCTTGCGGGAGTGGGGTGTTACATCCAACATGGTTAGAAGCCTAAAACTAAGTTCATTAACCCTAGGTATCCTCACACGAGATCCTACGGTTGGTCTACACTTTAGTCTCAAGTATGTCGCTTGATTAATTTTTTGACAAATTAAATCCCATTGTTTATGGCATTTAAGCAACTTAGGCCTTAATCTAGGTGATCAAACTAAATTAGGACTAAATATGCATTCAATCAAGCAAAAATCAATGCCATAAAAATTATCCTAATCCAATATCAATCTTAACGTTAACCGAAAAGAAAAACTTATTCACACATATTCATCAATGTAACATAATTCATAGTCATAATATATGTTTGCATTGATTAAATCCACACAATTAAAATAAATAAGGAATAAAAAATAAATTAAAAAAACCTAATGTTAAGTCTTTTCCCTCAGCTTACGCAAAAACTTGTTATTTTCATGCACCAGTTTTCTTCTTCTCCTCTTGCCACAACTCCCCAGCTAATGTCTTAGTTTCTTCCACCTCAACATAGTTGTTTTATTTTTTTAATGTCCACCATACTACAATGTTGTGTGTGGAGTGGAGAGTCTCCTAGCTGCCAACGTGATTCGATCTCCACCAGCAGCTATGTTTCTTCATCTCCAACAGCAGCTAGGTGTCTTCTTTCCACCAGCATCTAATGTGTTTCACCAGCTGCCAATGTTGTGTGTGTCACCAGCTGCTTCCTTAGCCACTTGTTGCCAACATGTATGTGGAGAGTGTTGAGTGATGTAGTGTGAGTGTTAGAGCAATCCTCCTCCCAGCTGCTTTCCTTCTTTCAAATTCTGTGACTGTGTTTTCCACCAGCTGCTAATGCATTATCTCCATTAGCAGCTTAGACATAGAAGCTTCAATGTGGATGCTTCCACCTAGCTTCCTTCCACGTTCTCTCCACCAGCTCTTTCCTTCGTTGCTTGCCACCTCCTGCTTTATTTTTTTCGCAGCTACTTCATTTTTATCTCCTAGCCAAAATGTTATTCCCTAGCCCCCAAGTTCTAACGTTGTAAGTGGAGAGTATATTTAATTGTGGTGTAACATGAATGCCTTGAATCAATGGAGTCTCTCTTTTCTTGCCACCTTCTCTTCACGCATAGCAGTTGACTTCGTTATTTTCTTTTCACCTCCCCTAAACTACTTCGTTGTCTCCTCTTTTTACCAGCTCACGTTGCCACCAAATGCTTGCTTGATTCACGCCTATAGTCATGTTTAATCAGCTTTTTTTCTTCACTTTCTGTGCCAGCCTCTTCAACGCTGCAGCTATCTTCTTTTGTTTTTCATGTTGACATGGCTCCATCTCATGCACAATATAGCTGTTGCGTCCCAAACTCACTGTTTTGTCATTCCTTTTTTTATTCTGCTGCCACTCTCTTTTGTTTTTATGTGTTGAATGTCTTTTTAATGGTTGTGGTCCATCCTATCAAAATAATCACCACTTTCACACTATTGTCCCATTAAACCTTCGATCTAACTCCTCTCATTCCTTTTAATCTTTTAGTCACACCAGCTGCTGCTTTTTCTTCCACATCTCCTATCTCCCAGCTAATGTTTTTAGTGTCTTCTCCACTAGCTCAATGTGTATTCATCTTCCCAAGCTCACCGTTCTTTTGCTTCTATAATTTTGTATCAACGTCCTATTTTTTCCACCTGCTTGTGTTGTTGCTCTCCCTTGAACATCCATTTAGGTCTCCTTGGTCCCAACCATTACATCCACGTTGTAACCTTCTTCATGCAGAAATCGTGGCTAGAACCATGTCAAAATGGCTAAAAACGTTAACATTTGTTTTTGTATCCTTGCTTACTTTGAGGGCTTTTCTTGCTTAGGCTTTTAAAAGTTCCAAATCTAATATGTACCTAAAATTAAAAAAAATAATTCTTAATTAGTGAAATTTAAACATTAAATGGATAAGAGTTTAGCAAATTATGTATCTAAAATCAATATAAAATGCCCATTAACAACAATCCCACACTTGAATTGTTGCTTGTCTTCAAGCAAGTTACTTAGGTCACAACCAACATATTATGTCATTTCATTTTCAATGAAAATCAAGATTTTGGAATTACTTAAAATTTGACGAACTCGACTGTCAAGCTACAACACGTGTCATAATATTTTCATCAATGCATATAAACAAAATCAAAGGTAGATATCTTTGATCAAAAGCAAGCATAAAATTAAAACGGACTTTCCTCACAATATTCACTCATGTCACTCAAGTGTATAAGGGTTGTGTTTCACTCAAATCTTCCTCTAAGAGATTACACTACTATAGGCTTGCAAATTCACCTATGTTCCACTACATAAAGTACATGCCATCATGGATCAAAATTGCTTTTACTAAGGGTTGTAATGGGCTTAGGTTAATGTAAAGTAAAAAAGGAAAAGGCTACTCACAAGTATTCATAAAGCACTAAGTAACATGGGACAATAAAAAAAATCTAAGATGTAGAACTAGAAACATGGGACTACAACTACTCATCACTATCTAATGCTACTGTTTGATCTTTTTCTTTCTTTCTTGTTTTTGTTTTTGTTTTTTATAAAACTAAATATAAAAGAAGATAGCAATAGCACAAATCAACAATAATTGAGTAGATGTACCTCTAAAACATCTCAAAACAACATATAAAACAAAATTCCCTTAGTCAAGAACATCAAATACTTAGTACTTCATTCAACTTGTGAAAGGGTCAGGATAAAAAGTTTTCAAGTTTAAATACAATATGATTAATACGAAAACAAACAAGGTCAAAGGCTTAAAGGGGATAGCAAGGGAAAAATGACTTAGTGGGTCATTTAAGCTAAAGGTTAAAAAGAAAGAAGGCCTTTATCATGTCTATAAAGCATGTAACTAGCAGTATCAAACAAGTTCAGAGCAAGTTTTGAAGGTAATCCACATAAGGAAGCATCATATACAACAAAGAAAATAAATGAATGTGAGATGCAGTCATATGGCTTAAGACCACACATGTGCTTAAATGAAAATCCATCAAACTCCATAACTTGCCTTATCACTCAGCATCAGTTATTGACTAAGTTTAAGCAATCAACTACTTCAATTAATCCACATGGTTCACTATCCTCTAAAGCTGCCAAATCCAAATTCACGCATACAACTCAATTCTCCTTCTAACTACTTTTACATAATTGTATGATCAGATTTATAAAAAAGGGGACCCAAGTTAGCTACCAAAAAAGTTGCATTCATTCAGGTGTGTATCTCTCAACATCAACATCAATATCATAAACATCAACATGACATAATCTCAACCCCCCACACTTAATATAAACATTGTCCCTAAAGTTCAAGTAGTCAACAATCAAACATAAAAAGGGGAAAGAGGAAGAAGAAATTTCCCTAAAAAAGAATTGACCAAGAACTCTTTGTCACCAAGCATACAAAACCTAAAGAAAACTTAAAACAACTTAAAGAAATGCATTAAACTAGATAAAAATGCAAAGGAAACAATGAGAAAAGAAGAGAAAGAAAACTACAGTCCTACTGAAAGGCATGCATTGCGATCAAGGAGGCGAAGTGTCATAAAGAGACAATCGCTCCTCACAATTATCCACTAACCTGTTCATATACAATTTAACTCATTGTCCATTTACCTTGAAGGGGTTTTCATTTACTCGATTTAACTCAAGGACCCCGAAAGGAAGGACTTGGATCACCTTGAATGGATCATACCAACTTGACTTAAGCTTTCCTGGAAAAAGATGAAAATGGGAGTTGTAAATCAATACCTGTTCTCCTACCTTAAAATCTTGATGGAGGATATTCTTGTCATGCTACTTCTTCACACACTCCTTATATAACTTTAAATTGTTATAAGCATCCAAACAGAACTTTTCAAGCTCGTAAAGCTGTATAAGTCTCTTAGCACTTGTAGAAGACAAATCAAAGTTAAGAAATTTGGTAGCCCAGTATGCACGATGCTCTAACTTAACTGGAAGATTACAAGACTTGCCATACACTATCCTAAATAGTGATAGGCCTACGGGTGTCTTAAATGCAGTCCTATATGCCCAAAGTGCATCATCTAGCTTTAAAGACTAGTCCCGCCTAGAAGCATTAACAGTTTTCTCTAGTATTTTCTTTAATTCCCTATTTAAGACTTTAATTTGCCCACTAGTTTACCGATTGGTATGACATAGTAACCTTATGTGTCACCCCATACTTAGCTAATAATGAATCAAAAAGTTTGTTGCAAAAATGCAACCCCCATCACTAATGATTGCCCTAGGTGTGCTAAAACATGTAAAAATTTTCTTCTTTAAAAACTTAACAACACTTCTAAACTTATTTGTGGGTAATGCCTCTGCTTCCACCGACTTGCTAACATAATCAACAGTAACCAATATATATTGATTAAAGAAAGAATTAGGGAATGGTCCCATGAAATATATGCCCCAAACATCAAAAACCTTGCAAACAGGAATGTTAGTCAATGACATGTCATGTCTCCTACTAATGTTCCCGACCCTTTGACACCTATCACAAGATTTGGCAAATGCAAATGCATCCTTAAATAAGGTGGGCTAATAGAAACCACACTCTAAAACCTTATGAGCTGTCCTAGATGTACCATAATGTCCCCTAGCCTCTCTAGAATGACGATGATATAACACAGAGGACATTTCTTCTTTAGGAATGCAGCGTCTAGCAATACCATCCACACAAATCTTGTAAAGCAAAGGATCATCCCAAAGATAGTATCTTACCTTAGAAAGAAATTTTCTTTTGATCATAAGAAAAATCAGAGGGATAGATATTACCAGCAAAGTAGTTTACATAGTCTACAAATGAAGGAGTGATTGTTATAACCATCACATGCTCATCAAGAAAAGTCTCCTAAATTTCCTTTTTATTGCACTCTTTATGGTAGTTTCATATAACCTTCACAAGTGATTAGCTACAAAATTCTTGACTCCCTTCTTATCCCTTAACTCAATGTCAAACTCCTACAAAAGTAACACCCAACAAATTAGTCTTGGTTTAGCGTTGGGTTTTGTAATCAAGTATTTCAAGTCTGAAGGGTTAGTATACACAATCACTTTAGACAAAACCAAATATGAGTGAAACTTGTGAAAACCGAACACAACTGACAATATCTCTTTTTTCATGGTGGTGTAATAGTGTTGTGCGTTGTTTAGTGTCCTACTTACATAGAAAATGGGATGAAAGGTCTTACCTCGTCTTTGGTTTAAAACAGCACCCACTATATAATCACTTACTTCACACATTAATTCAAAAGGAAGAGATTAGTCAGGAGATATAAGAATAGGTACAGTCACAAGCATATCCTTTAACAATTGAAAAGATGCCAAGCATTTACTGTCAAAAACAAACACGCATCATTTTCAAGCAACTCAGTCAAAGGTCTAGCAATCATAGAAAAATCCTTAATGAACCTACGATAAAAACCATTATGGCCTAAGAAACTTCTAATGGATCTAACATTGTTTGGTGGTGGAAGTTTCTTAATGATATCAATTTTTGCTAGGTCTACCTCTATACCCTTGCTAGAAATCTTATGACCTAAGACAATGCACTCCTGTACCATGAAATGACATTTTTCTCAATTAAGCACTCTTTACACCAAATGAAGACTTTCTCTAAGTTATCTAAGCATGTATCAAATGAACTGCCAAACACAGAGAAGTCATCTATGAAAATTTCAAAGCAAGATTCAAGTATATAAAAAAATAGCCATCATGTATCTTTGAAATGTAGTCGGAGCATTGCATAACCCAAATGGAATGCATCTATATACAAATGTACTATAAGGACATGTAAAAGTTTTCTCCTGATCTTTCAAGGCTATCAAAATTTCCAAATATCCACTATATCCATCTAACGCATAATAAAATTCATGTCTAGCTAATTTCTCAATCATCTAATTAATGAAAGGTAAAGGAAAATGATCTTTCCTTATGGCATCATTCAACTTCCTATAATCTATGAAACATTCTCCACCCAGTTACCTTCCTAATGGCTATTAATTAATTTTTCTCATTTTCAACCATAGTGGTGCCTCCTTTCTTTAGAACCACTTGCATAGGATGAACCCAACTAGAATCAGAAATAGGGTAGATAATAACTACATCTAGAAGTTTTACCACCTCATCTTTCACTGCCTCCTTCATATGTGGGTTAAGTCTACTTAAGGATTGCACTATCACCTTGATTCCATCCTCCATGAAAATACGGTGTGTGTAAAAGGAAAGGTTTATACCCTTGATATCTATAATAGACCAACCAATGGCCTTTTTATGGTTCTGCAGTACCCTCAACAACTGCTCCTCCATGGCATCTTACAAACAAGAAAAACTGATAATGGTAAGTGCTCAGGTGGGTTAAGATAAACATACTTCAATTTTTTTAAAAGGTTTAAGGTCAAGAGAAGGGCGCTCTTTAATTAAAGGCTTCGAAAATAGCTTGACTGGACATTGGAGAGGCTCGTATGCTCTATAATGTGTTTAATATGTCTGCTCCAACTTAAGTCCAATATCCTCCAACTCTTCTTGTAATTCTTACCCTAACTCTTAGATCATTCCTTGCACTCCCCTTCCAAAAAACCTACATAAACAATTGAATAATTATCAGCATTAGAAGAATAAATGTCAACAAAATGGCAAGAGTCAAGAGTAGAAGGATGTTTCATGCATTGAACACATCAGACACTAGTTCTTCATCTTGAAGTCTCAAGATGAACTTGACTAAGAAATCCACTGGGAAGATGAACTTCTCTACCTTGACCAATACATCCTCAATGATTCTCCTCAGATAAGTGATAGACCTATCTGCCAATTGAAGCAAAATAGTAATGGGTTTGGGTGGGTTTCGACTCCACCAATCCTAACTTCTTGAAAATAGAAAGAGGCACTAAGTTAATACTTGCACCCAAATCCATCAAAGCCCTATCTATATGCAATTCACCAATAACACAAGGAATAGTAAAACTCCCTCACTCTTTAAGCTTCGGTGACATACTCCTCAAGCCTTCTCTTATTAGACAAAATTTCTTTCAAAAGCTTAGCATAAGAAGGCATCTGTGTTATGGCCTCAACAAAAGGAATGTTTATATGCAACTTTTTAAATATCTCAAAAAAATGACCAAATTACTTATCTAACTACGTACCTTTTAACCTTTGAAGATAAGGAATCCAAGGTCACGGATGTGTAACGGGGTCAGTAAATAATCTTTGATGATCCTCCTTTGCAGCTGGTGCTTCCTTGGCCTCCTTGTTACTCTCCCGACTCTCTTCCTCTTCACTCTTTTCCACCTCTTTATACTTCTACTTTTCCTTAACTTCCTCAAGATGTCTGCCACTCCTCAATAAGATTGTCTTTGCATGTTCTCTCGGGTTGGCCTCAGTAGTGCTAGGTAGTGAACCTGAAGGTCTTTTCTTCAACAAACTTGCAATCTGGCTCATTTGATTATCTAAATTCCTGATAGAAGATACTTGATTTTGCATCCTAACTTCAATGGTGGAGATGTACTTTGAGAGTAGCTCTTCAAGATTAGATTTCTCTGTTGACGCAAGATTAGGAGCCTTGAAACCTGAAGGTGGATGTCTCTGAAGATTGAATGATTGTGGTTGTGCCATCCGATCATTCCACCAAAAGAAGTTTGGATGATTCCTCCACCCTAGGTTGTATGTGTTAGAATATGGATCCCTTCTTCTATCTTTTGAAAAAAAGGATTCCTAACTTGACACTTAAAAGATGCATGGGAATCTCCACTATAATACTCGCATATAACACAACTCCTCAATGAAGAACTAGCTCCTCCTGTCACACTATGCATCAAATTATCCAGCTTCTTTGTCAAAAAATCCATCTGAGCTGATAAAGCCACTGTATTATCTATTACACGAGCTCCTATAGGTCATCTAGGATGCCTTTCTGTATGATACTGAAAGCTACTAGTGGTCATCTCATCAATCAGTCTGTAGGCCTGATCTGGCGTCTTCCTCATTAAACTAACTCTTGTTGCAACATCTATAGTACATCTATAGATGGGGTCATTCCTATATAAAAAGTATTAGTCTGCTACTATATGGAGAACCCATGACTAGGAAACTATGTCAACATATCTTGAACTCGCTCTCGTGCTTCATATAGACTTTCATTTTCATATTTGGTGAAGGAAGTGATCTCATTCTTCATCTTTGCAACCTGGCAGGAGGGAAAAATTTGGCTAGAAATAATCTTATCATCTCATCTATAGTAGTAATCGATCCTGACTGCAAACTGCCCAACCATGCTCGACCCTTATCCCTTAAAGAAAGTGGGAATAACCTTAATCTCACCGCATCATCTGACACTCCATTCTGCTTGAACAAATCACAACTATCCAAAAAGGTCCCCAAATGGGTGTTCAGATCCTCCAAAGGCAATCCTCCAAACTGAGATGCTCTCACCATGGATGTCATGCTATGAGGAATCTCAAAACTTGCAGTTGTGATTCGACCTTATAATGGGAGGCATAGGTCTATTGTTGTGCCCTATAGTCAAATCCATCATATTCAACTCCCTTCTCTCTTCAGGATGTGGCATCAACCCTCCTCATGTTGTTCGATCTCTACTAACTGCTTTTCTCTAATCCCATCTTCTGTGTTCCTATTCCGAGCTAATCTGGATTTCTTGCCCAACCTGAGAGCATTTTTTTCAATCTCAATATCTAGTAGCAAATTCTCTAGCTTTTGACCATGAGTTAGCATAAACAAAATGGAACAAATTAAAAGCAAATAATAACAGAGCTAAGAAAGGAAAATGAAACACACTAAAGTAAAACAATCAAGAAAACAATTAAAATATGTAAATAAATCTGAGATAATTAATATCGTCTAACCTAATAACTCATAATAAGGAAATTCCCCGACAATGGGGAGCCAATAACTTGTTATGATCTAAACAAAGCAATATAAATTAAATTCTTTCTATAACAACTAAAGGCAAGTGTACCCCATTGACAAGTAATATAAAATGGTAAAACTGGATATCGTACCCAAAGGAATTCCAACATGAAAGAAAATTAAATTAAACGATGCAAAATTACTCAGACGATCAAGAATTGATTTATTTGAAAATAAAATAAAGTAAGTGAATCAAGGAAATATGAAAAATGAAAAGTACGAATTAAAAACAACTAGAATTAATCAAATGATAGAAATTGGCTAAGATATCATATTTTAATTGGATTAGATACTAAAACTTGTAACGGTGGATTGATTTAGGATTTACTTCATTTAAGCGAGTCAAACCCAATGTTTATTGGAATTCCCTTCTCATCTAAATCTGAGTTACCTACTTAGTTCATAGATAATTTGGAATGAAAGGAATTCAATATAATAAGCCTAAAATTAAGTTCATTAATCCTAGGTATCCTCACACATGATCTTAAGGTTGGTCTACACTTTAGTCTTAAGTATGTTGCTTGATTAATTTTCTGACAAATTAAATCCCATTGGTTATGACATTCAATCATCTAAGGCCTTAATCTAGGTGATCAAGCTAAATTAGCACCAAATATGCATTCAATCTAGCAAAAAAAACCACAAAATTTTTCCTAATCCAATATCAATCCTAACCTCAACCAAAAAAACTTACTTATATATATTCATCAATGTAACGCAAATCATGGTCATAATATATATTTGCATTGATTAAATCCACAAAAATTAAAACAAATAAGGAATAAAAACAAATTAAATCCCAATAAAACCGCGGCTGTCGAGATTGAAAAACGTTTGACTTTGTTCATCTACTCTCTCGCTAGTTTCTCCTTTCTTTCCTATGTTT
>JANSVB020217932.1:0-10141 GCA_025504935.2 Erythroxylum haughtii
TAAGTTGTTGTTTGCATGTATTCAATTCTTGTTATACATGAATAATTATTAAAATTAATGATATTTTCAAAAATTGAAAAATTATTAAATAAATTTATTTCATAAACAATATTTATTTGTTATTAAATAAATATTATTTTAAAATTTTTTTAACTGATACAGTTGCAAAAAATTATAAAAACTTTATTTTCAAAAATTTAAAAAAAATTTAAATTAAAAAATTAATTATATTTCAAATTTATTAAATAATTTTTTTTGCCAAATTGAAAATTTCAAAATTAATAATTAAAATTTATTAATTATAAATTTTTAAATATTCAAATAAATGAAAACAAATTAAGAAATTATAATTTATATTAAACCATTATTAAAAAAATTTGCAAATATAATTTAAATCATTTTTTCGGTTAAATAACATTTATTAATTATTTCACAATCAACGACGTCTTCTCAACAAGACGTCGCAGAAAGCACCTTTTCTGCGACGTCCAAAAAACGTCGCTAAAACTAAACAATCAGTGACGTTTATTTCAAACGTCGTAAAATAACAACACATTTCCTGACGTCTTCATAAACGTCGCAGCATGTGGATCTTCTGCGACGCCCTTTGGACGTCGTTAAACCTAATCAATCCGTGACGTTTACTCCAAATGTTGCAAAATATACATACCTTTCGTGACGTCTACAAAAACGTTGGAGATTATCCGTGCCTTCCACGACGTTTAGCAACAGACGTCACAGATCCCTATTACCTACCCCATCTTCTACGACATTTTTTGTAACGTTCTTTTAGATGTCATTTTTTGTTTTCTATGACGGTTAAATTGATTCTGCGATGTTTAAAAAACGACACAGAAAAGGTCCTTTTCTTGTAGTGTTTGCGAATATTCAACAAAGAAAGCACAACATTTATCAACCCAAAAAAGTATGTTAACTTTTAAATAGGTCATAAGGAAGAATTGAAACCTATTCTCAGAATCCTTAATGAAACCTTCACAATATAAATAAACTTTTTTGTTGAGAAATTATTCTTAGAAACCCAAAAATACTCAAAAACTGAAGCAAAGCAAATTGTTGTTAATAATAGGAAACTAATAATATACAAAACTTAAAAAAAAACTTGACAAAGAAAGTTCAAAAAGAGTTATTGAATTTTAAATAAAATACAAAATTATCAACCTCCATTGAAATACTTGGCGTGAAAACTGATGTAGAAGATATAACTTGCAAAAATAGATGTTCATGGTTATGGCTTATAGGAAAACAAATAAAGCTTATTTTAGAATACATAAAACCCATATAAAAAAGGGAAGTGTAGTGTGGAGTGAAAAGTAAAAAAAGTTAAAGGTTATGGAGAGAAGGTAAGGGGAAGAAACATCTTGTGTTATTTTCGATAGATGGGTTATGAATTATAAGTATGAGTTATGGCTTACTTTGGGCCTAATTCATGTGGATGTCCATAAATTCACAAAATTACTTGTAGAAGTTTAATTGTCAAGTTAAAAGTATACATTAATAAAGAAACCTAGTAAAGTATACATTTTAACCTAAGTTGTATGGATTTTAAAAGATTAGTCATTAAATTGAAAATGTAAAGAGATTAAGCATTAAATTAAAAACAATTCTAAAAGGATTGACACTTGGATTTGTTATCATACTTAATTACCATATATAACAAAAATATTTACTTAGACATTGCCCAATGCCATAGTAATAAGCTAAGAAACAATATGTATTAGAAAATCTTCATAATAAGATTTAAAAGAAAATTACATATTAATAATTAAAAGAAGGATATTTTCGAGAATAAATGAACTAATAATAAATTCTTTATCATTTTTATCTCTTTTTTAGACATAAGATGCTTTCTTTCTTAATCTGGTGTTCTTCATTCAATATCATCATGACTAATTACTATTGATATTCCTTTCCCTTTTATCTCTATATAATTATAAAATTAAAATCCTCCATTCTCTTATCAGAGATATAGTGAATAACACTCGTATTCTCTCTTCCCTTGCCACATCATTATCGCTTCATACTGTTTTTACCTAATTTCACAATCATTTTCTTTTGAAAATATAAGGAATTCATTGAAGCAATGGGACAATATATTAAATAGGGAAGCAAACATATTAAGCTTCACCAAACATTACAAGAGAGTTCAGAAATTGTCTCTATGTAGTCTCATCAGTTAGAATTGGATTTCTTTTTACAATCTCTAGGAGACTAGTATATGAATACTACATTTTATAGTCTTTATGTAAGAAGATTTATTCATAGATCTAGGCAATGAGCTACTTTTATAGAATAATTAGGATCTCTCTTTCTTATTGAAGCATCTAAAGTTTTTCTCCTTCCACATTTGAAAGATCGAAAAGCAAAATGCTATGATGGAGACTACTCTATCCTCTCTATTGATCGATCTGTTCTAGAGTAGTTAGTCCAAGAAATCTGTGTATATATGTCCTTACATTTCAATTTTGCATATCCTAAGTATTGCTTTCTATAATGCTGACGAGATATTACATTAAAAGAATACATGATTTATAGATTCCTTTTTCTTCCTTAGAAAACAAACAAGTGTCACTTATGTTTAGTAAGAGCATTATGTTAAAAGTAAGCAACTTCCTCTTAATAAGTAGCCATACTAGGAAGGAAAATCTACGAAATAGTAACTTGTCCATACAATCTTCCCCCTTGCCATTTTTTGGCCTTTATCTCTAAAGATTTCTTTGGTTGAGATATTGGTGTGTATTCATGATGTGTACTTGATCCAAATATATTTATTCATACATCCTTGATCTGGGTTATAATTAGGAAGATAACCTATTAGTTCACTTGGCACATTGTGCCATTGCTTGGATATGATCAGTACTCCAACTTTTGTGCTTAATTAATATCTACAACTTAATATGATGAAGATTCACGAACTATATAGTGGGCCTACACTACTCTAGTTATCTTAACAGAACCAATCTAGCATTTAAAGTGGCTTCAAAGCTTATCTCTAATCTCCATTTGCTTCTTTGGAAACAAATAGAGGGAGGGAATGCTTTTAATTTACTACATGCTCTTAATCTTTGAAAAAATGAGTGCATCCAATAAACTCATAATGAGTCTTTGTTATCTAATAGTCTCCAGAGTCTACCTTCTAGTAGGAGTTTGTTGTTGGTTCTAATGCAAATAATATTAAGACCTCCCTTATTTAGTGATTTCCAGACTTCCTTTTGTCCCATATTAAAATAAAAAATACCCCTTCCTTCTAGCTCAAAGGAATCTTTTCAATAACTTCTTAATAGTCTTAGTTAATCTTTTGGAGAAAATCATGAGATGACTAGTAGATTTAGATAGAGTTAAGCATTGCTTTAATCATTTGTACCCTTACAACAGTTGAAAGAGATAAGTTACACTAGCTTCTGACCCTTCTTTATATTTTCTCTATAAGGGAAAGACATTTATAATATCTAAGTTTTTTATAGCTATAGGTAAGCCCAGATAAGTGAATGGAGGGGAATTGACATGGAAACATGTGATAGACTAAAGTCTTTTATTAATATGTAGAGCAATCTTTGATATGAATATGATGGTTTTTTTCTTGTTAAGGTCCAAACTTGACAACCTTTCGAAGATATTTAAGGAATTCATTAAAAGGCTAATTGAGGATTTATGATATTTTAAGAAAAAAAAGAGATCATTAGCAAAGAGTAATGACACCAACCAAACTTTCTTACAATTGGAGAAATTAGGATTATAGGATAATTTAGCCTTGATCAACCTTACAAAATCTTCCATGCAAAAGATAAAAAGGTAAGGAGATAGGAGGTCTCCATGTCTTAATCCTCTTTAACTAGAGAAGATGTGAGAGGGTTCACCATGTATGAGAACATCGAAGGAAGTTGTGAAGAACTATAGTTTCTAGGCCTTGATTGCTCAGGGAAATTAAAATCTTCTATTAGGTGAATGATGAATTCCCAACTTGTTATGTCTAATGCCTTTGGGAAATTGATTTTAATCGCATGTTTCTTAAGTTCTCTCTTCCTAGAGTAGTCTTTGAGAAGCTCTTACATGACTAGGATGTTATTTCCAATCATTCTCTCATCTATGAAGACTCCTTAGGAAATGAGTCTAAAATCAATAAAGGATCTTAGTTTAGGTATTTTATGGATCAGAAAAAGAAAGGTTTTGTTAACTTCCTTAAGGATTTGACCTTTTGCAAATAACTCCTGGATAAAATCAATCT
This sequence comes from Erythroxylum haughtii, assembly GCA_025504935.2. NCBI lineage: Eukaryota > Viridiplantae > Streptophyta > Magnoliopsida > Malpighiales > Erythroxylaceae > Erythroxylum > Erythroxylum haughtii. The sequence goes on from JANSVB020217932.1 coordinate 4,244, forward strand.
TTATTGATCTAAGTAAAGGCTAGGATTTTTGACAGAAATATCTATACAACTTGTTTGGCCTTGGTGCTATAGTAGGTCTCATCTTAAAGATGATAATTACAAGTTCTTGAACACATATAAGTTTGCTCAAAAGATCAATATCTTCATTACAAAACTAATTGTGGATGAAGGACTTTAAAATAGGTACAAAAGAGGATGCTTGTGATGCAGTACTAAAGATGCCTTTGAAGAAGGAAGTTGCTTCCATTTTTAATTCATCTTGGTCAATTGTAAGCAGTTTACCTTGACTGAATGTTTAATCAAAACTATTTACATTCTTCATTACAAGAACTAAATTATGGAATAATTTAGAACTTTTATCCTATCTTTGATTCATTAAACTCTGTATTTTTTTTGGATTAAAGAGTTATAAGTTTCTATTGCTTTAATATAGTCAATAAGAGCTCCTATTTTCGTGAGGATAAAAGCTCGGTCTCTTAGGAGGTTATACATTTCCTCCTGAATGTTGCTAAGCTTCATCATTGTATGCTTAATATGATCAATTATGGTTTTACTCTAGTTTTATATCTTTAGCATCTCTAGTTTTTCTTTAATAATTCCAAGTTTCCTCACATAAATATAGGCTTTATATGTATTCAGATTATGGGAATTCCTTAGTAATTGCATCATAAAATCCCTTAGTTTCAACTACAAAATCATTAAATGTTAAGAGATAATGTATTTTGACACATTCAAAAAAAATTTCCACCTTTATTAAGGAGTGATACAAGAATGACGATTGAAGAACTAATGCTTCGCTCTGCAAAAATTTAGTTAACTAATCTCCACTAACCATCACTCTATTAAGTCTTTTTTAGATATGCCATCTAGAGTTTTGCTTCTTGCTCTTAGTGAATATAGGACCTTCAAATTTCAAGTCTGTTACACCAATCCTTCCTATGCCTTTTTGAAAATTTGAAGTGGTGTTTTTAAGAGAGTTATTCCCTTCAACTTTAAAAGGGAAAAGAGTATTATTAAAATCCCTAAGAAACTTTGATTTGCCGGCATATATCCTAAAGTTTATCCTATGGGAGGTCCTTTTGGAAAGAGAAGTTTGACCCATATACAAAATTCAACATTTCTTTTGTATCTTCCCTTAAGAAAATTACCTTTAGATGTGTAAATTAATATGAGGACTTAATTAGTCTAGTGTCATAAGCCATAATTATTCTTCCAAAATGGTGATAATGGTAGTTCAAAAACATTAGTCAATTCTTACCAAAAAGCCTTCAGTTGGAGAAATTTTGCTAGTTTAATTTGGTTTCCATATTGCCTATAACAACAACCTTATTTTCCAGGATAATTTTTTAAGTATTTATTGTAACATCCCATCACTGATGGGAAGGATAAAATAGTAAATTTGGATCGGATTGTGAGTGTGTACACGTATCTCGGCATATACGTGCATTAAATGGCCTCTATATAGATATGAATGGTAATTTTCACAAATGCACATGATTTGCACATGCATTCTTGACATTTCCCGGTATATGTGTCTATAAGTATAACTTTTGTGAAAAATGTGAATTTTTTGTTTGAAAAATGAAAATGTCACGAATGCATAAAATGGCTAAGTGGGTACCGATGAGATTTTCGGTACTGAAAATGACTATCCAATTGACACTATCAATTAAAGACATGATTTAGGAATTTTGTTTTAGCATGAGCCTTTGAAATTTGGAGAGGTTTATGAAAGCCAAAGTAAATGAATTGATTGAAATGGAAGTTGATAGGCATGAAAGAAATAATGAAAGTGTGTGAATTTGTGTGAATTTGATGAATTAAGAAAGTTGACTTTTTGGGGATATTTTCTGAACATGGTTCAGTCTGATGAGAAATCTGGGATCTGTAGAGATCCAATTAAGTTAATGTTTGTTTCTAAATAAACTAGAAATAGGGATCTGCGAATTATCTGAAAGAATTGAATCTCAATTCAGTCACTAAGAGTTTAAATTTCTGAATTGAAGTAGGAAAGTTAAAAGAATTTGTATAAGGGCAATTTGGGTATGACACTTAAGATTATAAGTCTTAAGGTTTAAAGGAAGGGGTAGAATGGACTTTTCACCCTTCTTAAGGGTATAAAAAGTAGAAATTAGGGCTTTTTCTTAAGAAAAGAGGAAGAAGCCGTGGAAGGAGAAGAGAAGGAGAGAAAGGTTTGGATTTTTTAGGAAATCATAAAAAGTTTGAAGATTTTAAGGCCAAATCAAGTAAGTTTAAGCTTCATTCCTCTTGATTAGTTAAATGATTCATGTTTTGAGTGTTAAAAGTGATAGAAAGGGTTAACTATATGTTTGGGTTAGAGTTTTTGATCATGGACAAAATGAGTTGGAAAATGATGTATAAGTGATGTTTTAGTGCTAAGATAGATTATGTTTTGAAAGATGGGAAGAATTTGATTGAAAATTGTTGAAAAATCAGGTTTCGGGAGGTTTACGGGGCTCACCCGTCGCGACGTGCGCACGCAAGCGTGCACGTCGCAGCGCAAGCGAGCGTGCATGCCGCGGCACACACTTGTGCCCTCATCGCGGCGAGCTCAACCTTCGCCGTGGCGAGGACCCATTTTCCTGCATGGACATGCTTTGGTTTTTAAACCATAACTTTTTGTTCAGATATTCAAATGAGATAATTTCTGATTTTTTATGAACTAGAGACAAAGTTCTACACGTTTATGAAGAAGGGAAGTGTTGAATCAGTCGTTAAAGTTCTCACATTTTGGTTAGAAGTTGAGTGTAAAATATGGTTTCGACATAAGGATAGTCCATTTATGGTTGGAGAATAACTTTCAGATTTTTCTGAAACAAAGTGAATGATTTTAGTGTCTATTGAGTTCTGATATTTAGAAAAGGCTGTGACGGGAATTTTTGGGATAATGCCAGGAATGCCACGAAAGTGCATTGTACATATTTTAAATTGCTACATGTGCATTATTTCTGAATTGGACGATGTGTAAAATAAATGTGTTTAGACTTGTGATAGAGGTGCATTTGGAACGTCAACCCACCGACGTTGCCGGGACTTCCAGGCGTTAGTGCGGAAGCTATTGTGAGTGACCTAGACGGTTCTCCAATTATTATGTGTTATAATTCTGTGGAGAATAATGGTGGGATTGTGTTTGACTATGGCTTCCAGACAGAAGGTCCGATGAAATGGGAAGGTTATGACATAGAAGTGCTGTTTTTCTAAAAATATGAAATCTCCGTGTTTTGAATGTGATTAATGTGATAGTGATTTAAATGTGATTAATGTGATAGTGATGCTATTGTGATTACTTATGAACTTTTGTTCAAACGTGATAATTTGGAAATGATTGAGATCTGATATTGCTTTATTGCAGCATATGCATTCCATGCATGAATGCTTGATCAGTTAATGACAGTTGTGATCGGAGCAGCCACCGAGAGCTGTAAGCTCAACGTTGATATTTGGGCCTCGAGCCTCACTGTGATACAGAGCCTCTGGCTCAACGATTAATGTGCCCTTAATTGGACAGTTTCAAAGCCTCTGGCTCAACGATTAATGTGCCCTTAATGGGACAGTTTCAGAGTCTCTGGCTCAACGATTAATGTGCCCTTAATGGGATGGTTTCAGAGCCTCTAGCTCAATGATTATTGTGCCCTTAATGGGACAGTTTTAGAGCCTCTGGCTCAACGATTAATGTGCTCTTATAGGGACAGTTCAGGCGCTCGGTCACAACACCGAAATAAATTGAAAAAGTGTTACATGCTGCATTTGATTTGATCCATTGTATTACATGCCTGAGTGTTGCATGAAATACAATGGATGTTGACCAGAGTTGCCACCAATCAGATCCTTTAGCTCAATGTGTGAAAATGAGCTTCGAGCTCATAAGTGATTCAGAGCCTCAGGCTCAACGTATAATGAGCCCTGTATCCACCATCGGATAAGGGACAGATATTAATGAGCCCTACTATGGGGACAGTTTAGGCACTCGGTCACAGCAAAATAATAATAAATGGAAAATTAGTGTCATATGTATGTATCAATCGATAAATATGAATGTGGATTTTCGTAAAAGTGTGAATGTGCAATTTTGAGAAAATGTATTATAAAATAGAGTTAGATGTATGCAAATTGCGAAATGTGATTGAATATGCAACAATGCTAATATATGTTATGCAAATTGATGTTGTTGCATAGATTGAGTGGACCATCGATGATGGTCACTTATTGAGTTCGCAAAACTCACCCAAAATTTGTAATTATTTTTCATTATTTTTCAGGACTCAGAAGAATACCCGTTAGGCAACGGGCGTATAGTGACCTTTTACGAGTGAGAGAAGAGGTCGGGATCAGTTACGTCTGCATTAGTGTCTAATAATTTTTGTATAAAATTATGTATTTCTGAATTTCTGTATAACTGATTCGGTCTTGTTATGTAAATTATTTCCGCATAATGTGTATGTTTAAAAAAAAATTATACTGAGATTTGACTGAGTGATGTAGAACGTCACCCTCGTAGGGCACGGACTCGGATATCACCATTGATGTCGGGTTTGGGTCTTACGGGAGTTGGGGTGTTACATTAAGACCCAATTCTGGCTAGATCATTGGATTGCAGGAGTTGGTCCTCTTATTACCCATACCACATCCCCTGTCCCAGAGTCCACTATCAATTGCAGCGTTAATGATTTTACAGACGAAGCCGATAATTAAAACTAGGATGCCTTTCAGTCCTGACTTCCGTTATCGATATGCAGGTCTATCGCAGGAACGTTTCCTCCTAAGCCCAACCTTGGGGAGGATAAGTTGAGCTGGGGTGCCTCTGACACAGGCCACTACACCGAGAGTGGATTTTGGAAAATCTCCAGCAGCACCACAAATTTCTTGGACATGATTGGTCTACCCTATTTGGCATCACCTGTTGGTTCCTTTGATCATGGAAAAACATGACCCTTTTTTATGAACATTTTAGTTAGCCATACTCACCTGATTTACTTATTTTGTCCTTTGCAGATCAGGTCCACCAGGCCAACACATGGAATAGCCGCACTGAAATAGGTCATTGCCCTCCCTAAAAACCACCCATTGGATGGACACCACCTCCTATAGGGCGGATCAAACTAAACACAGACAAAGCATGAAAACGTTCCCAGTCGTTGGCCACAGCTGGTGGACTTCTACGAGATAGTACAGGAAAGTGGATTGGATGTTTCACACAAAATGTTGGCCCCCTTTTCCGGAGTCCAACTCTTATACGGAAATCATAACTATCATCGTTCTATTTCCTCGTGATCTCCTCTTGCTGGATGCCAAACATGATGATCCTGTCTCTGGAATCTAACTCTTAACAAAATACCGTTCTATTTAAGCGTGGTTCCTTGTAATCTCTTCTTGTTCTGATACCACCTGTGTTGAATCCCGTTTCAGAATTCAACTCGTGAACCATGATCGTCTGCGTAATTCTACAGAAATCGCAAAGCCTAAAGTTTCGCACCATTTCTACGTTCCTTTTTCCATAACACATCTCATTTATACATATATGTAACCATAATTTGTATTCATGACTAGTCATCTCAAATCGCTAACTTCCTCAAGTATACTTTAATTTCAATTCAACCTTATCCATATACGCAATGCATACTTCCACTCCACATCATCCATACATAATGTAGTAATATCAAAAGGATATAATTTTACCAGCTCTAATGGCACTCCAAGCCACAATACAATAGTAGCCCAAAATCCAAATACATAAGATACAAAACCCAAATAATTTCTCAATCAAAAGTCTCAAGTCTTAGTCTTACAACAATCTACCTTAAAACACATCAAATACAGAAATAAACAGTTGCTTGAACTCCCTTTCATCCGACCTCCTGCTCGTTACCTGGAGATGGG
>JANSVB020218091.1:0-10125 GCA_025504935.2 Erythroxylum haughtii
TGGAAATATCCCTAATATAGCTAGATATTACAGCTAAGGATAATCTATAAGGATAATCCCTTAATTAAGGGACTATCTCTTATTACGAGATTCTCTACACAACATCGTACCGTTAACATTAATGAATGTTGCATTACAAAAGAATAAACCTTTAAATGAATGAATACACACATTGCCATTGAGTTGATATGGATCTTGATAAAAGAATTGATGGAATTAGAATAAAAGATAAGTTTAAGAATCGCTTGAAACCTGAGGTATAACAGCCTTATCTAAGAATTAGTGGGAAAAGAAAGTTTCATACTTTCAAATCTAAAACTACTAGAATTCCTTGGTGATCAACAACCTTTAAAAGCCTAAGCTATAACATTTAAAAATAGGCATTAACAAAAAATTTACTGGAATGATTAACTTGACCTAGTCTATTAGTACTAACAAATGAAAATAAAAGAACATTGAATAAATAATAGACATATATTGCCTAATCTCCATCATCATAAAAGAAGAAATTCATATCAACTGCCATTTTATATGGCAATATTCAGCAATTTTAAAATAATTTTTCAATAATATGCTTTGTGACGATGCTTATCCTTTATCTTTTTCAAAGAGGAACCCTATATGATGCATGCCATGCTTAGGCTGGCACTCATTGAAGGAGAAAAACAATAGCATTTGTTTATCTTTTAAATAAACAGGAAGCACTAATGTGTTGGAATACTACACAGTGGCATAATCTAATTGTTGCAGACTCATTAGTCTACTTTATAGTTAGTACACTTACCCTTTATCATTTTCAAAGAGGAACCCCATGTGATGCATGCCATGCTCAGGCAGGCAATCATTGAAGGAGAAAAACATTAGCATTTTGCTTTCTTTTAAAGAAATAAAGTGTTGGAATAAAGCACAGTGGCATAAGCTAATCATTGTAGACTCATTAGTCTACTTTATAGTCAATAAAACTTGTAGGCAGAGAATCTACTTATGCATAGTATATAAAATAGAGTATGTACCTCAACCCATTCCATTACAAGAACTCTACGAGTTGTGTGCTCCATGTACATGTCTGGAACCTTAACATCTTCTATACCACCGTAGAGCTTTCTAAGCATATAAGAGTGATAATAAATAAGTGGACAAATTAGGAACATAAATTCAAGGAATAGCAGCATCAAATTATAAGAGGTTCTTATATTTTTAGCACAGAAGTGGAAAACTTCAGTGTATAGAACAACACCCAGACTTAAAATCTATTATAAGCATTCTTTATTAGTCATATGGTCTAGCAGTTCTTATGCTTGTTACAAGCAAAATCCACATTAAGTTTTTCTAATTTATCTTTTTCTAAGAGAAATTATAGAGAGCAACCAATTCTTGAATTGGATTCTATTCTTATTTTTAAAATAAAAAGGGAAAGGATTCGATTTATTATGAAAAGAAATAAAGTCACCAAAAGGCATTGTCTTATTGCAAGCCTACTCAAAAGGGCAAATTATAAGAAGCTAATAGTGGGTAGAAAGAAACAAAAGTTTTGGATTTCCACTGTACAATGCTCAAAGGCAAGTTCTAATCATTTAACCGAACAAGAAATAAAATGAAAATTGCTTATCTAGGAAGTAAAAGTTCCATATGATAGCAAAAACTTCTTCTAGATCATTTCCAGTCCATTTCCTTTTCCTGTCTTTGTGACTAAAATTTCTATTCAACTCACTATTTTGCACTCAAATTAATAAATGATGATGCTCTTACCTAAACTTGAGTCCATTATTTGCTTCCTTAACATAATCCATCTCCTGCATTCAATGTGATTTACCTGTATTCAATATAAAGCTCTAAGAATAATTCTCAATAACCTAAAAGAAAATATATTACAAATTTACATAAAAAAATATAATTATCATCCCAATATTCAAATTTATTATGCCTAGATCTCTTTCTGCTATCTTGAGCATAAGAGGTAACTAGAGCAATATACATGAGAAAAATTTTGTCTTTCACAATTCAAGGGTAAGGAAACCAATATACCCGAAAAAGACTTGATGCCCACTCATCAACAACTGCCTGCAAATCAAAGTATTTCTTAGTAGTCATGAATTATATTTTTATGACAAAGAAACATTTTAGCCACAATTGTCAATGCCTAATTACTAATTTTTTTCAACTAATACAAAAAAATTAACCTGCAGATCAGAGTTGAATTTTCCTGCCTTCTTCAACACTCCTGCTAAGAAACGCAAAATTAGTATGTCCAAGGAAATAGCAGCTTGAACACCAGGCCTTTGCACTTTAACAGCAACAACTTTCCCACTATTACGTAGCCGTGCTTGGTAGACCTACACCAATGCAGTGTATGCATCCATATGTATGGAGACAGAGAGAGAGAGAGAGAGAGAGAGAAGAATTATTTACATGTTCATGTGCTCAGTACAAAAGTAAAGATTCTACGAAAAAAGAGCATCGCAATTAAACCACCATCAGAATAGTCAATGATTTTGTACCAACCTGCCCAAGGGATGCTGCAGCTACAGGCTCAGGAGAAATTTTTGAGAAAAGAGTGTCTATTGGTAATCCAAGTTCTTGTTCTATAGTGCTTATAGCAAGTTCAGTTGAAAATGGAGTTATTCGATCTTGCAACAATGCAAGTTCATCAATATATGAAGGTGGAATCAAATCCTGCAAGAAAGATAAAGTGAAACTAAAAGCTTTTCTTTTGGAGTACCGTCATTTTAGACCTTATTGGGTGAACCATATTGTATCCAAGATCTGAAATTCATAGCATCCACTACAAGTTTGAAAATGGTGCTGGAAAAACAAAGCAAGAACATTCCCTCTCTCCTTGCTGCTATGAAGATGTGATGTTTCACTATGGTTGGACTTGTTTTACCCTCATTATTAGCTTTGGTAGGACCATTTAGACATCACATCATTGGCTCAAATATTCACGATCTTGGTGCAATCAAATAGAATAACTACTAGCAAAGCTTCTCAGCTAACTCTATAATCCTATGATAGGCTTGCACGTTGATGATATTTAGACTTGGCCAAGTATTTGGAAAAAAGAAATAATTTGATGGTTAGTCCAAAATTTGTTATTATCATGTAAGGATTGCAATTAACTTCAATTTATGTGTTATACAATTTTACACAATCGTTGGAGTGGATATTTAATGTATGGTCAAAACAGAAGAAAATTGAAAATGAAAACAAACAATAGAGAACAAGATTCTACCAAGTGACATGCAAAACAATTAAAATACAACAATGCTTACTTAGACCAGCTCCAATCCTCCTCCAAAATGGAAGAAAAACGCCAAATTGGAGGAAAAACAGACTCCAATCCAACGCTTCTTTTCCCTCGATTTTGGAGACGAGCTATATTAAAAACTGGTTCCAATCCAGCGCTTTTTTTTCCTCCATTTTGGAGAGAAGCTATAGTGCCACACCAATTTAGCGTGCCACTGTAGATCCTCTCCATTACTGTTCATCCTTTTCTTTTCTTTTTTCCTTTGAACTTTCCAGCCGTTTTTCTTTCTGTCTTTTTTCTTGTTTTTCTCTTTCAACCTTCCAAGCCGTTTTCTTTCTTCTTTTTTTAATTCTTTTTTCTTTGTTTTGTTATTTAAACAATATTCTAATATTTTCATTATATGTTTATTTAAACAACTATAATTTTATAGTAATTTTATAATTTAGTTTCATGTTCATAAATATTTTTATTATATGTTTATAACTTTATAATTATTTATTTATGACAATATTTTAAATAAATAATTCAAAAAATATCCATTAGGAAATATCAAATAAGTAAAGCACAAATACATTGACATCAATAGCCAAATAGCATAATAAATTACAAACAAAGATAAACTAAAACACACACACATAAATATTAATAGTCAAGCAGTAGAACTAAATTAAAAAAAAACACAAACAAAATATAATTAACTACTAATAAAAAGTAGAAAAAATTAAGAATCAGGTAGATCAGTTCCATCTCTACCAATATTAGTAAAACATTCGCCAACAATAGTATTTGACGAATTTGGTTGTGGCTGTGGCTGTGGCTGTGGCTGTGGCTAATGGGTTTGATGTGATCTTTGATCGAGAATTCGCGCTCGTTCAATCGCAATACAAGCATGATGACTAGAATCTCTAATTTGATTCAAGTCCAGAGACATAATTTTAATTTCTTCTTTCCATTGCTTCAAACCCAACTTCTATCTCTAAATCTCCATCTTCTATCTATTCATTGTAAGTGCTACTTGTCTATCTTCGCTTTGTTTTTTCAGTAACTCAATACGCTCCCTATTTTCATTAATCGCCTCGTTATTATATGCCTCTTCAATTCAGCTACAAAAGTGGTAAAAATTTGATGCTTTTCAATAACCGGATCTTGCAAAATCTCCACATAAATCTGATATAGGAGCATATCTTCACTAGTGCTGTATCCAACAGATCGAGAAGCCATTTTTCTTCAAGAGTTGATGTATTAGTAAGAATGTAATATTTAGGATGAAGAAAAGTGAAATACTCTTAATCATTTTGAAACTTATCATCAATCTTATCCACATTAGATAAAATTGATGGATTTCATCCAAATCTCAACCATCTGATTGGATTTCATCATCATCTCAGTCGTTGGATGGATTATATCCTTTTATTTGGGAACTTAATTATTTGACAACCAAAATTTTCAAATACTATTTTTGGTGAATATTTTACTAATATTAGGAGGGATGGAACCGATCTACCGATTATTAAAATTTTTGACTCTATATTAGTAGTTAATTATATTTTTGCTTATGTTTTTTAATTTAGTTCTACTATTTGACTATTAATATTTATGTATGTGTGTTTTAGTTTATCTTTGTCTGTAATTTATTATGTTATTTGGTTATTGACGTTAATGCATTTGTGGTTCACTTATTTGATGTTTTCTAATGGATATTTTTTAAATTATTCATTTAAAATATTTATTCATAAGTACATAATTATATAAGCATATAATGAAAATATTTATAAACAAGAGACTAAATTATAAAATTACTATAAAGTTATAATTACTTGAATAAAAATATAATGAAAATATTAGAATGATGTTTAAATAACAAAACAAAGAAGGAAAAAATTACAAAGGAAAGGAAGAAAGAAAGAAAGAAAACGGCTTGGAAGGTTGAAAGAGAAAAAAAAAAGAAAAAATTACTGAAAAGTTGAGAGAAAAAAAGATGAACAGCAACAAAGAGGAGCTACCACACCAAATTTGATATGGCACTGTAGCTCCTCTCCAAAATGGAGGGGAAAAAAGCTCTGGATTGGAGCCCGTTTTTCCACCATTTTGGAGGAGGATTGGAGTTGGTCTTAATTCTCAATTACATTCGATGAACTTACAGGTCGGGAGGACACAGCCTGAGCAATTTTGATGTATGCCTGAGAAAAGAAACCAAATGCAGCTTAATGAAATATTACACATTAAATCACGTCGCTTTATTCATTTCTTTACTCTGAATTATGGAAAATAAAAGAAAAAATTTACTCTGAACAATATTATCAAACAAGACGTACAGGACCCAGTTCCAGCAAGATTTTCCTAAGCTGTGCAGCTCTAATCTGCAAACAGATAAGAATAAGTCGGGAAAGAAAGCACAAGAAGTCAGATAGACTTGGAATTGGAATTGGAATTTCAATCAGAATAACGTTAACTCAGCAAATGTGATCTTAACCTGAAACATCTGGTCAGCTTTCTCAGTGTAGCTATCAAGGTAGCGAGCTCCAAACCACATCCCAAATGTAGTTCCAATCTGAAATAATCTGCGAAGTAAAATCAACGGCTTCCTGCGATAAATTGCGGCAATCTTCTTAACATCGTAGTCTATTAAAGAATCGGCTTCGCGGGCGGTGAGGTCGAACAAGTAGCCGGACTTGTCAGTGAAGGAATCAACCTCGCTAGGTACCGCTGCTCACACAGATCTCTGGGGCTTTCTGATGGTAAAACTGGAAATGGAATTGGCGGGAAAAGAGAGAAGAGGAGGACGAGGAGCCAAGGAGAGTAATAACATTTTCTTTTTAGTTTTGATTTGTTTAGTGAGGAGTGGCGAAAGAAGAAATGGAAGGACCCAGAATCCGTGAGCTTAAATTTTGTGTGGTTCAGAAATATAATTTTAATTTTTATTATTATTTTAATATTTATATTAAACTTATATTTATTTATTATTAATTCATTATATAATAATAGACAATGATGTATTTTTGTTTCAATAATATATTTTATTTTTACTTATTCTTATAAGTTTTACTTCTTATTTATTATATACCGTTTTTATAGCGGTTCACTACCGGTTAAACCTCTAAACCTTAAACCTTTCCTTCGACCGGTTTAATGCCCGGTTCGATTTTTAAAACATTGGATTAGATAAGTTAATTCATCTTACATAGTATCTAAAGAAGTGAAAGCATTTGAAAATTTTTATGTAAAATTAACACTAAAAATTAAATATATTATAAATTTGATTAATTCCCATGTTTGTTAACTTTGAAAGAAATTTAATGAATTTAATCATAATAATATTTTAATTTGAGGTAGTAATTTGAAACCAACTGCAAGAAGATATTAATTTCAAGTAGTTGTCATTTTTTAAAGTTGAGTTCAATTTTAGTGGCAACTGAGACACTTTTGGAAAGCAGGTATTAGTCTCTTGCACAAAGTATCATTTTGGTTTCAACTTTCAACTTTTTTACTTAATTGTAAAGAAAAATCTGGAGGACTAAGGTGTAAAGTTTCAGAAAAATTTTATTTTTAATACATTGTAAGACTGAATAACTTCTTTGTATGATAATGAAATAATCTTTTCAAAGACTCCAAACAGGCCTGAAGACAAAAAAGGAAGGCAGTGCGACTTTGAATGGAACCTAAGTTTAGTATTCAAAGTCTTTCACTTGGTGAAACAGCCCAACAGAAACTTATCACTTTGCCGTATTGACCCAAACTTCAGAGGACCGTCTTCTAAATGGATTAGGAATTTAGGATGCGCCTTTTTGTCAACGTCGCATGTTCAGAAGTCAGAAGCTCGGACCATACACATTAGCAAATGTAAGGGGCCCCCATCGGTTGGCCACTTTACAGCATTTGGGTTAACGGGTAACCTCTCTTTGACTGCAGATATAGCTGTTTTCTACGTATATAGTTAGATAAAAGAAGACTTAGAAGAGTGTTGTCTGGTGGCTTCATTGTTCTAAGACTTAAATGGCACGAAAAGGGTGTTGAATGAAAATATCATTTTATGCTAATTAGATAAGATACTAATCCTAACACTGTAAATACTTTTTAATTTTTGAGTACAACATAGATTTCTTGCGTGTAAGAGTAATGTATTGAAAAGGAATTCTTTTTGTCAATTGCACTATCTATCTTAAATTAAATTTATTTACATAATGAGTGCTTGATTCAAAATTTATAATTTCATAGGTAACATTATCTACTTGATTTAATAATCGTTTTCTAAATATTCTTTATATATATTAATTTTTGTTGTTTTGTATCTTCTAATTCTTTCTTTTTATGCTTATCATATGTATATATTTTTAATATGAATCCTTTCAACACATGATATAGATGATATAGAGAAAGATAATATAAGAGGATAAGAGATAGAATAATCAATAATATTAATTAATTTTCAAATAAATAAGCTGAAATTTTATTACCATTAACGAGAAACTAAAAAATTTGTTATGCTTAGTACCTAATTCTAATACCCAACTACTAGATCAATCAAGCTGAATTGTGCTTAGTAGAGCGTGTTGGACATAATATAGAGTGGACAACCATTTGAGGGACCGCCTAGACTGTCATTGTTTTCCTCCTTGATTGTTTGCCTATGCTGTGTTTTGGTGCTCTTTGCTTATCCAAGTGCAACCGTTTTGATTCTTTTGTCCATGCTGTCATATTGCTGCTTTAGTTTCTTGCTATTATGTTGTTTTGCATTCGGTCTTTCTCTTGGCTACTTCTTAGTCATCTTCTTTTGGACTAAATTTGTTTCTTCTTGCTTTCATTTTCTTCTTCTTACTCCATGAAGACAAATGAATATTAATCTTCAAAAAATGACCTAAATTTCGTGCTTTCGACTTACTTTAACTTTTCTTCTAAATTGTGCCTAAAATCACATATGAGTCAAGTTGAGTATCTTAAGCAATTTTATGTCATTAATTGCTAAATGTTATGGAATAATTATACAATCAATTAAGCACATGTCAATTTCTCCCACACTTAGCTTTTGACCGTCCTTAGACAAAAGATCATAATTAAGCTCATAGACCCAAAAACATGTACTCGTCTCCCATATGTTCCAAGAATACATTATCATAAACAAGATGGATGACTTTCAAAAACACAATAAGCACTTAACATTCTAAGCTTTTACTCATGATCAATCAACATTCAATACCTTTAAGAATTGAGCAATCTAATGGTAAACTCAAAAAATGTGTTTAATTAAAATCTATCCACAGATATACTCAACACCATTCATAATCATGACAATCCATAACTTTGTATATCATTTCATTTCTCCACCTCTAAAGGTCACATATAAAATCGTGAATCAAAGGACATTTTAGGGTTGTAATGTGGGCAAGGGTAAGGTGAGATGTATTTGGGTCAAGTAGCATGAAAGCCATTAAAGCTAGTGAAACAAAAGTAACACTCAATATACTATCAAGTGCAAAAACCAACATTTAGCCACAATTGTGTACATCAACTATGATGAATGCAAAAACCATGTTTCTAGCTCAAATTCAAGTTCTCATGCCACAAACCACATGAAGCATATACAAATCTGAAGGGATCACTCATAAGGATTGATGATAATAATACATTGAACTACAATGATTGAACCTTCCCAGACAACATCTACCTAATATCAATATACTTAGATAACCCATTCAATACAACTTTAGGAGGATGCATTAATCATAAAGATTTTCAACACTTATGCAATTCCTCCTTGATACCTTTATTTAAACATTTTTTCTTTTTTCTTTTTCTTTTTATTTTTTCTTTTTCTTTTCCTTTTCTCTTTTTCTCTTTTTTGTTTTTTAAACATTAAAAGAAACTACATTAACATTGGAATTTTAACGATGAGACATAAAATAGCATTCCAACATTATAACCAACCCACACATATGTACATCTCCACGTTTAGAATTTTGTACATCCACAAACTCATCATTCACAAATGCTCCACTCGCTTTATGGCTTGGGTAGCACATTTGGTTAGGTTTAAAGCATGTAATGTGGTTAATACAAAAAGAAAAGGTAAATAAAGCTCAAGGGGGCTTAATAAGGGAAAATTCATAAAATGGGTAGGCTATTTGACTAATGTAGTTCAGTAAAACAAAGAATGCCAAATCATTTCCATGTTAACGTATGATATAAAAATGTGGTCTAAAAAAGAAAATCAAAGCAAAATCAGGATGTAGATGTCATGAAGGTAACACATTATCAAAAGACAATGAGACTGATGTGGATGTGTCAGTTTAATAAGGCTCAAAATCTCACTGGCTTTGTCTACCATTAGTTACACTCTTCTAAAGATAATGCACATCAGCCAATCACACAAGCAAAAGTACATGCTCAAGTTGCCATGAAATTATTTAGTCAATTCATTCTCTAATCATGACTATATAATCCTAGAAGCAACAAAAAATGAGAAAATGTTTTTTTTTTGTTTTGTTCTCTCTCATTTTGATTGAAAACTTAAAACAAGTAAAACAAATAACTAAAAACACACATGCATAAAGGAAATAAATGCGAAAATTTAAATGCAAAGAAATTAACCTCCCTTAGGTTGCCTCCCAAAAGGCACCTTTATTTAGTGTCGCTAGCTTGACTCCTTCTTCTCCTTACATGACAAAATTATGATCTTCTGATATCACAGTTTGAGCCACTTCCACGTGAAATTGTTCAAGATAGGGCCTCAATTGATAATTATTCCCATTCAACATCTTCCCTGTCCTTTAACTTTCAATCTCTACTTAGTCCATGCATTATGGAAAGATCTTGAATGTCTCTTCACCTTTTTCTTCCTCGTTTAATTCCTCTAACTTGCTAGGTAAAAGTAAAGAGTCATTCTT
>JANSVB020218095.1:0-10124 GCA_025504935.2 Erythroxylum haughtii
GAATATGATCAACTCCTACATCTAAAATTCCAGCTTTAAGGTACAAAAATTAATTTTGAAACGTCAATGATTTATGAAACTTTAGGAAGAAATAAAAAACATTAATGCAGGAGTATCTGGGCCTTAGGTGATAACAGGTGATTTTAACTATATATTATCCTTATTAGAAGCTGAGGGTGCTATAATCAATCATAAAGGAGCTTATTGATCTTGTACAAAATGTGGGCTTTATGGATCTGAGGTATGCAGGTTGCCTATTCACTTCGATAAAAAGGGGACTTACTTATTAGGAAAAACCTAGATAGAGTAATGGTTAATCGTGGGTCAATCAATTATAATATTCTCTTGCTAAATTTGGTGACAATGTCTGTTTTGATCACTATTGGATAGAAATTATGAGATTTTATCCATACAATCCAACTAGAGTTCCTTTTAGGGTTTTTACTGGATTAACAAAAAAAGAGGGATTTCAAAAGATGGCAGACATTAATTAGAAAAGGAAGTTAAATGATATAGGACTTACTAACTCATAAGGGAGCTCTAATTTGTTAAATATACAATGAAGGTTTTGGCTAAGGGAAAACCAAGAGTGTTATTGAGGCAAAGAACAATACGAGGACTACTTCCGAAAATTACTATAAACATGTTCAGGATAATGTTTTAAGAGTTTGGAGAATCAGAGAATGAAGGGGGTAATATGATGCTTTATCACTGCAAAATTCAATTCTCAAGAATAATTCAATGATTACTTGGTTGAAAGAAGGAGATGCTAACAACAAATTTTTTTGTTTCTTGATTTTAGCCAGAAGAAATATAAATAAAATTTTAATGATGAAAGACAATCATGGGATTCATCATTCCTACGAGAACAAGATGAAGGAGATTGTCTTAGATTACTTCACTAAGCTGATGGGATCATACTGTAATAACAACTATGGAAAAAAGACATTAATAGAATCAACAAGGAGCTGAGTATCTAGTCCAGATGGTTATTTTGCACTTTTCTTTTGGGAGACTTTGTGATGTTAGTAGTAGTTTGTTTGTTGAAGTATATAAGAGTTCTCCAAATCATCGAAAATGTTGAAAGAGATGAACAAATCCTATATTTGCCTAATTTCAAAGAAGTACAATCCACCCTCAATGATGGATTAAAAACCTATTTCGTATTGTAACATAGCTTATAAGATGATGTCCAAACTCTTTGCCAATGGACTGGAGTTAGACTTCAAAGATGTTATCAATCCAACTCAAGGGGCTTTCATACCTAGAAGATCTATTAGAGACAATGTGCTATTTGTTTAGAAATTAATGAAGGATTATTCAATAGAAAGATCCATAAAAAGTTATGTAATCAAGATAGATTTATTTAGAACTTTTGATACTATCAGATGGGATTTTAGTGAAAATTTCCTACAAGCTCTTGGCTTCTCACCATAGCTTGTGCAATGGATAACGAAATGCATAACCATAACATCATTTAGTATTTTAATAAATGGAGCCCCTTATCAAACCTTCAGAAAGAGAAACACCAAAGGAATAAGACAAAGGGATCCTCTTTCTTTTTACTTATTCATCTTGCATTCCATCGATTGAATCACACAAAGCAAAAATCAATGTTTGACATAACATATTCTTTTCATTTACTACGAAGCTGATCCTCATCAGTTTTATTTTAATAAGTTTGCATGTTCATTAGTATGCTCATCTACTACTACCGAAAAGAGTTATAAAAGAAATTGAAAAATGTGTCAAATCATTCTTATGGTAACGTAAGGCAGAGAATTTAAAAGGGGCTAATGTCAAATGGGATGAAATTTCCATTCCAAGGAAAAAGGGGCACTAGGAAAAGTTGCTGTAACACTCATGTAGAAAATTCTGCTATGCAAGAGGATATGGAGGTTGATTATTGACCAAGAAACATTATGGATTAATGGATCAATAAGATTTTTTATAAAGGATCAGAACATATGTCAGTTGGAAATAAGCGGAGAACAATTATAAAACTTCAAACATATGATTAAGTTAATGAATTCCATTTATCCTTAGTTCAAGGATAGATAAGTGAATGGAGAAATCTCCTAGTTTTGGATAGACAATTGGAATGATCATAGCTCCTTAATAAAAAGAAATGAACTAACACACATAATACTTTGGATATCTCTAAATGTCAGAGTCTATTAAATCATATTGAATGGGGATTAGTACTGTAATTTTAAAGGTTCCTCTTACTTGAAAAAATTCTATCACAGTTCATTTATTTGCACAGGGATGAAAAGATCATCTGGTTAGCAATAACAATGGATCTTTCACAAATGCTTAATATTATAAGATATATAGAACTTATTTTGAGCATGCACCCTATTATAAGCTAATATAGAGGCAAAGCATTCATCATAAAGCATCCATGATTAGTTAGATAGTTATAAGAACGTGATTAGAACAAAGGACAAATGGTTTGGGAATTATAACCAAGAAGGAGGTCTTTTTCTGATTTAAACGGGATCTTTTTTCTAATCTAAGTGCTCAAAGGTTAGAGTAGGGAGTTGCTTTTACTAATAGGGCATTATCACTTATATGAATAGAATAAGATCCTATTATGGATAATAAAGAATAAGAAGGAACTCCAGCAAGATGGAATGCTCTTTAAAAAATCTAATCAATTTGGAGAGAAAGAAACATTATGCTTTACAAAGGCGTAGCCACTGAAAACATCATCTGGCAGAATACACACTAAACTAGATAAGAGAACTTATGTTAGCAAGAAATGCATAAAACAATCTCACTTTAGGCATAAAACTTAGATATAATCTTTAAATCACAGCTCATAAGCTCGTTGTAACAAACAATAGTACTTTTTTAGATATTGTAATATCCTATCATTGCAATGGTGTAATAGCTCAACCGGTGCTAATAAAAATTTTTCATTCATCTTTCAAAAAATTTAACATAACTTAGTGGCTTAATAAGAATTTATTAAAGAATCAAAAATTATAGAAATACTTATTATGAATTATTAATAATTTTCCATTCCTTTATAAAATCTAAATAAATGTCTTTATGGCTTATTTATCCTTCAATGGAAAAGTAATAACTTAATTTCTGATACAATTTTATTTTAATAAATCTAATTTTAAATCAATTTTTTTTTGGGAATAACTCACGAAAACAAGATTCCCAGCTTTTCTCTAGGATGAACAACTTTCTCACCAGAATAGTATCTTCGCATTTTAGGTGTGGTTTAATTCAGGGTTGGTAAAGTTACATGGAAGGCCCTAAGGGAGGTTCCTCTCCCAAAGGTATGGCTTAGCTCAACTTCCCTACTCTTCAAGAGTCTTTGGATATCGACTTCCTCAGTAAACAAAAGGCTGAAGGCATAAATGGAATTGTAAAGTGCTGGAGCAATGTTGTCTCTTCAGACCATGCACAGGAAAGGCCTAAGCATTTTCTTCTGCCACAGTGGATGGCATTGTATTCCTACCACTCGAGCTGCTACAGAAAGGGGTCAAACTTTAGAGTAACACCCTACTTGGGTTCTTTTTTAATAAGAAACCTGCTTTCCCTTACATGAATAATTGGGTAATAACCAGGTGAGGAAAGAAGTTTTAACAAAATTATTCTCACTGATGATGGAACTTTCTTCTTCAAATTCATAGATAGTGATAGCATAAACAAACTTGTGGAAGCTAACCTTTGGCATATTAGTAAACAATCAATGTTCATCCAACAATAGGTTCCAAGTTTCGAATTTGACAAGATTTGCATAGAATTCATCCAAATATGGATTAATTTCCAATACATATCTTTGGAATACTAAACTTTGCATGGCTTGAGTTTCTTGGCTAGTTCAATTAGTAAATCAATGGGTTTTGATTCAGCTACTTCTAAGCTTAAAAAGATTAGCTATGCTTGCATTTATATGGAAATTAATCCCAGGAAACACCTATTTGATAGCCTGCCTGTCATGAAACTTAGTTTCGCTATTGAACTTATAAAGACTAAGGTTCAGTTTTCTTACAATTGGAAACCAACTTTAGGAAAATAAGAATGGGGGCCTACTGGGAAGTTATTTTCCACAAGGATTCTTAGACCATATATGAAAATTCTTTTGTCACTTTTTCTAAAGATCAGAATTAGGAACAATCAACTGATGGTGTTTACTCGATTAACCAACAAAATAAATCTACGTCAAATCATCTCAATAACATTGAATTGAATAAGGAGGGAATAACTACTAGACCAATAGAAGGGGAAATGAAAGAGGCCACAACAAAATCAAACTAATATGAGATTAGAGTTGAATGATAAATTCACTCTTACCATTACTAAGAAATTAGGGAGGAAAAGAAGGAACCTAAAAGGGTTAGTAATCTCAAATCTTTAGCCTTATGTTTTTTTTTTTGGAATATTAGAGTCTTTAATGAGCCCTATAATGGATAAGCAGTTAGGGACATTTTGTTAAAGAAAAACCAATTCCGGTGGGATTTCTTGAAACCCAAATAAAACCTCATAAGCTCAATGATGCTGTGAAAGTTTTGGAAAAATTATGAAACTTTGGTTCCAATCATGGTTCTCACTTTAATGGTAGATTACTTTTGCTTACAACCCTCTAAAAATCCAAGTTTCTTTCATCAGTTCTTCTAATCAATATATAAACCTTAGCTACAAGCTCATTGAAATTGACATTATGATTGAAATCTCCATTTTATATGCTTCGAATTTTGATTTCAGAGAGCTAACCTCTAGGAGGATTTATATTCCATTAATAGATCAACCAATAGGCCTTGATTCATAGTTGGGGATCTAAATTGCACTCTACTTCCCTTAAAAGCTTAGAGGGATAGGATAAAGCTTTCCAACATTGCTAGGGAGCTGGGATATGCCTTTTCTAAATTAGAAATGACTAATCTAAGATTAGTGGCGAATTTCTTCACCTGGAGCAATAAGAAAATTAGGAATTGCCTTATCAGGAAAAAGCTAGATAGAATTCTTATTAACCATCTTTGATTGAGCCAATTTCTTGATTCTTATGTACTCTTTAGTTCCCCTTTATGCTTTGATCACTCTAATATAGAGGTTCTGAATTTCAATTCTCCACTTTGATTAAATTCCCTTTGAGATTCTTCAATTTCCTTATCACCAAGGATGGCTTCATGAATCTTGTGCAAGAAGTATGGAGCTCCATAATTCTAGGTTAGAAAGCATACCAGCTATTGAGGAAACATTAACTTCTTAGATGTAAACTTAAATGTTTTCTCACTTCTTATTATTCCAATACCTTTGTTAAACTATTTGGGGCCAAAATGGAGTTGAGGAGAGCACAGGAAAACTCCTACCTAAACCTTGACAATGATGAATATATGAATGTTATAAAAAGCAACCTTGAGAATTACATTGAGGCTCTTCGAGACCAAAATACCTTGCTAATGAAAAAAGCAAGAATAGTTTGGTTCATGGAGGGAGACTTCAACACCAAAATTTTCCACAATTTAATCTTGACAAAGAGAAATGTTAATAAAATAACTTGTCTCTAAGACTCTAGTAGGAATATATTCACATAAAAAGATAATGAGAATGATATTCAACTTCTTTGAAAGTTTATTAGAAGCTTCATACTCCTATCCTTTCAACTTAACAGAGCTTGAAAATATTATAGGTCCCTCTAATTCTCTTTCACAGGATGTTTTAACTGAACTGCTAGTCCCTGCATCTTCTTAGGAAATTAATTCCATATTATTTAGCCTCAATCCCTTAGGCCACATGGGTTTAATGCCCACTTTTTTATAAAAAAAAACTTGGCATATTAATAGTAGTCTTAATGTGGATACAATGTTGGAATTTCTAAATTTTAGGCAAATATTGAGGGAATTTAATGCCACTCACATTTTCTTGATCCCTAAGCACCTCAATTTCAATTGTCTTAGTGATTTTTACCCTATTTCTTATTGCAAGATTGTCTATAAAGTCATCTTCGAATTACTAGCCGATACGCTTAAAGAGACTTTGAATAAGTTTATACGTTGTTCTCAAGGGGCCTTCATTCTAGGTAGATCAATTTTATATAATATTCTTCATGTTTAAAAATTGATAAGAGAGTTTACCTCTAGTAGAGATTCGAAAGTTGTGCTATCAAGATTGATTTTCCCAAAGTTTTTGACAGACTTCACTGGGTTTCATTTTAATTTGTTTGGAATGGTTTGGTTTCCCTAGCTTATTCATTAAATGGATTCACACTTGTGTATCTACTACATCTTATTCTATCCTCATCAATGGGTCCCCTACTAAACAATTTCAAGGTTGTAATGGAATCAGGATGGCAGACCCCATCTCTTCCTACTTAATTGTCATAGTAATGGAAGTTTTGTACAAGATTATCAACTAAAACCATTTCAAGAACCCAAACTTAATTTTTCATTGTAAATGTAGACAAATGTCACTTACTCAATTACTTTTTTGTAGATGATCTCCTATTATTATGTGGTGCTCATTAGAAATCTATTTTAATTATGCACAATGCCCTCTTGGCTTTCAATAGACTCTTTAGCCTTAGCATCAACTCTTGTAGGAGTTACATATACTTTTCTTCAAATACACATTCTAAAAAGTCTTTAGCTTATCTTTAGACTGAGTGTGCATGGCATGCCGTTCACCTACTTGGGGATTCCCATTTATGTGTACAGGCAGAAGTATCAAGATGGGAGAGTGCATTTGATTATTTTAGTCCTAAAAAATGTACACACGGATTGGAGCTCTTATCTTCCTTTACCTAAAAGAATAATTAAGGAAGTGGAAAAATACATCAAAAACATTCTCTAGTTTGTAATTGTGACATTTTTATAGGTGCAAAAGTCAAATGGGAGAAGCTTTGCGGGAGAAAGCAAAAAAGGGATCTTGACCTAACCATTATATTAACCTTTTAGACAATGTAGACCACAAAGAGGATTTGGAGATTATTTAAGGACATGGAATCCCCTTGGAGTAAATGGATTAATGATTTCTATCTCAAAAAAAACTATCTATGGCAGATCATGGAGAAGAAAGAGCATGCATGGTTTTTATCTAGATTTTGAGAAGAAGGCATCTAATGTATCCTTTCATTAATATCCAGGTGGGGAATGGAAATGATACTTGGTTTGGTTTTATAATTGGACTTCCTTTAATCCTCTTTTCCTTATAAATGACATTTTTGTTTTGTCTTAAATAATTTCACCACACGCTTAAGTTCAAAGCATCAAAGAAAGTAACTCCTAGCTATTTCAAATTAGGGGAACTGAAAGGCTCCATATTTATCTCCTCAACTATCGAAAAAATTCCTCAATCTTTGATAAGCCTATCGAGAACTTAAATTTCAATAGGGAATACTCAAACTCTTCTTACATTAAGGAACTTAATCCATCAATCCTAATTATACCTAGGTTCATTGCATTCTGGAAAGCCTTGTGAAGCCTAAAGCCTCATTCATAACTGGGATAATAGCTAGAGGAAGAGTAAAGACTAAATATTATGGATAAGATCAATGGATCTAATGACATTCTTTGTGAAATTTGTAACATTGAAGAATAAATAATTGCCTACTTATACTTTAAATGTGAATACACTACCCCCATTTAGGTTAGTATTTGACATAAACTAAATCAGTATTTTCATAAATTATATTGGAGAAAAATACTAAAATGGCTTGAAGCAAAATTCCATTATATGGGAAATGATATAATCTACTTAAGTCTCAGCCTTAATTGTGCAATTTATACCATCTGAAGGGAACCAAACAATTTAACAGAAGACTAAAAGTTACAAACACACTCTAATTCATAAGGTATTTCTAAATTATGGAATCATTGGTAGCTCATTAAGTGACTGATCTTCTAAGCTCCAGCTATAAAAGGAAGTGGAACCTTTAATTCTAGTTTTCCCTAAAATCAGTTATGTTATTGTATCTTATTTTATCTAAAACTTATTTTATTTTCCCTTTTTATTCCTTTAATTTCAATTAATTAATTCTTCATTTAACTTCCAAAAAAAATCAAAAATTTGTTTTTAAAATCTTAGATTAGTCATCTTTTAGGAGATATTTTTTAAAAGAACATTAATTGATAATAAAATGGATGAAATAGTGATTTCTTAGAAATTCTTAATTTTTCATTTTCTCATAACATATTGATATTTACATATACTTATGAAGGTTAATAATAAAATCAAAATATCGCACCTCTTATTATTTTAGTATATAAGTTACATAAACTTCAATCTTATTAACAAATAAGGAAATGTGTCATGCTTTCTTCAATATGAAATAACCAATCATATTAAAAATATTATTTAGGTTAATTATACCAAACTGTTGGCCTTTATTTTAAGATCTATTATCTCTCTGTTTAAGGTTATATTTTTGTATCATTCGTACCCTTAGTGTCTTTCTAGGTTAGAAAACCTAATGGAGAAAGATAAAATGATGTTATATTACTTATGTAGTTGTTACATGGTATAGCATCTATCTTGGTTATTATAATTAACACAAGTAATACGATGTTGTTTCGCCATTCTTCATTGAGTTTTCTAACATACAATAACATAAAAGGATATGAATAATATAAGAAGATAACCTTAGGAGGATAAATTATAATTTTATAAAAATTAGAGACTAGAGTGAAAAAGGTATAAACAATAGAGGGTTGGACTTAATTAACCTTAATGTTTTATATATAGTCCATACCTCGTAACTAGTAAAGTTAATCCTCTATTTTATTATCATTTTATTATTAATTTATAATTTAAGTAGTTTATATATAAATTAAACACCTTATGAAATTTAAATACTCATGAATATATTATTAAATTGATCTTTTAGTATCTTCTAAATTTGAAGAGAAGAAAGAAGAAGACAAAGAGAAATTGTTGGGCCCCGTTTCCAGAGCCCAACTCTAAACGGAAAACCATAACTGTCATCGTTCTATTTCCTTGCAATATCCTCTTGCTTTGATACCAAACATGATGATCTCATTTCCGGAATCCAATTCTTAACAAAATACCGTCATACTAGAGCGTGGTTCCTTGTGATGCTTCTTGTTCTGATACCACCTGTGTTGGATCCCGTTTTCCGAGTCCAACTCATGAACCATAAACTTGGTGTAATATAAAGAAATCATGAAGCTTAAAGTCTCATACCATTTCTATGTTCCTTTTTCCATATCACATCTCACTTATAAATATGTATGACATAATTCGTATTCATGATTTATCATCTCAAATCGATAACTTCCTCAAGTATACTCTAATTTCAATTCAACCTTATCCACATGCAATTTCATATTCCCACTCAACGTCATCCATACATAATTCATTAGCATCAAAAGAATAGAATTTAACAAGCTCTAATGGCATTCCAAGCCACAGTACAACAATAATCCGAAGTCCAAAATACACAAGATACAAAACCCAAATAATTTCTCAACAAAAGTCTTAAATCTTAGTCTTACAACAATCTACCTTAAAACACATCAAATACAAAAATAAACGGTTGCTTGGACTTTCTTTCATCCATTCTCCTGCTTGTTACCTGGAGATGCGAATGAAGGGGGGGTGAGCTTATAGCTCGTGGGTAACATGCTTATAACGAAGAATAAGCAAAACCGTTGAAGTGGTCATTTGTCATATAAAAATCATAATGAATTTATAAAATGCTTTGTTCCCAAATTCTCAGTCAAATTTGAAATTAGAACTCAAAACTCATAGTTCAAATGTCATCACGTCAACACAGCATATCCATTTAACCATTAATACAAAACACTCAATTTATGCAATATACTTGACAATTCAAAGATGCAATGCACAAAAAAATGGCTTGAGAGTTCCGTGGAACAAAATGGATAAACCGAAGTTTATAACGTGAACAAAACGAGTCCGATTTCTCAGGATCCCGTGGCCTCAAGCGGGCAGTCGGGAGAAGGCTATATGTCGACGTGCACGTGACTAACGAAACGTTCCTCTCTTTCCCAAACAAAGAACATAATTTCATGCTCAAATCATTTTATTAAATGCTTTCATGCTTTGCATGCTCTTTCTTCTTTTCCGAATATACAAAATGCCATGAATTTTCCAAGGCATAACATAAAATGTTTCAATGCATT
>JANSVB020218193.1:0-10115 GCA_025504935.2 Erythroxylum haughtii
GTTTTCCGCATATTGTATAATGTAAGTGTATGCTTGTTCAAAAAAAAAATGTATACTGTGATTTGACTGAGTGATGTAACACGCCACCCTCGTAGGGCACGGACTCAGATATCACCATCGATGTCAGGTTCGGGTCTTACGGGAATGGGGTGTTACATTTAGTATCTTTAATATGGAACAAATTTGATTTTCTTAAACTTGATTCGTACAAAATTTGTAATAAATAAATGCCCAAAAGAAATTCAAAATTCTAACATTTTGTCTCTTGGACAAATTTTAGTTAGAATAGTTATAAGAAAAGTAGAAAGCAGCAAAAGAGGCTAAGAAAATCAATGGTTAACTAATATAAAACATTTGATCCAAAGATAATGAAAGTCCATTATTTGGTCCTATAAAACTTTTAACACTAAAAAATATCAAATGCATGTTTCATATGTGATACAAATCTAATCACACATATCTGATATCTTACTGACATGAATGAAAAAAATAAAGTGTGAAAAATAACAGTAATACTTGTATGATCTGAAATGTAGCCTTATTCATTTGTAGGTCTCAATTCTCTAGACCTTATGCTAAACTGCATTTGAGAAATTTCTTCTTTTACTAAATGCTAAACTATATTAGAGAAAATACGTGTGAAATTAAACATTTAGATCCTCTTATCTCATAAATCTATGAAATTCTCAAAATATCTGAATGTGTCCTGGAGATATAAGATTAAGGTAAATCTATATATTGCCCAATGACCATTATAATGCTTAAAATCAATACTAATATTATAACTTTCACCTATGTTATGACAATTTACAATAAACTGGAT
Source organism: Erythroxylum haughtii (assembly GCA_025504935.2). Taxonomy (NCBI): domain Eukaryota; kingdom Viridiplantae; phylum Streptophyta; class Magnoliopsida; order Malpighiales; family Erythroxylaceae; genus Erythroxylum; species Erythroxylum haughtii. The sequence goes on from JANSVB020218193.1 coordinate 824, forward strand.
AACTGAGAACAACATGTATCTGTGTGTGTGTGTGTGTGTGAAAATATTATTATTATAATACAAGAAAATACATTTGTATTAGGAGATCAAAAAATATAATGATTCCTTACTGACACTATCTAAGGACATCAACAATTTCATATCGTGGACATGTTTATCAAAAATAGTTAGATGAAGTTCTTTAGTTAACAGATCAACCAATTTATGCTTAGTCAAAATATATTCCACTTTAATGTCACTTTTTTGCATCATTTCTTTTATGGTTAAATACTTTATCTCTACATACTTGGACTATGTGATATTCTTGTTATAACAATAGAACATAATTAGAATGACAATTGTGTCAACTACAGACAGTTCAAAAATCAAGTTTTTAAGTCAAACTACTTATGAAGTAATCTCTTAGAATGCAACAAACTCTATATGCGTAATCAAGAAAGTCATTAGTGTCTTTTTGATACTCTTAATGAGATAAAACCATTTACTAACATAAAAAAGGTATTATGATGTTGGACCCTGAATTATTTTTGGAAATTAGAACTATTGAGTGCGAAATTGTTGGCGATTAGTTATGTATATAAAAAAGAAGAATTCTTGAAATTGAAGTGAAGTAGAAAAGATAGTTATGTACAAGATGGGTTATATGTGAAATATTGGAAGTTATAAGTTGAAACATGTTCATTGATTGTGCTTCGGTATTTTAGCCATAACTTTTTCTCTAGTTATCCAAATGAGATGATTCTTGATTTGGACTAAACTAGAGAAATAGGGCTACAACTTATCTAATGAAATCAAGTTCTAATTTGGTCTCGAAGAATTTCAATTTTTGTATAGAATTTAAGCATAGAATATTGTTTCAGTATAAGAATAGTTTGAAAATGTTTGGGATATAACTTTTGGATTTCCAAACCAAATTAAATGATTTTGGTATCATTCGAAAATTAAGACAATAGGAAACATTTTTTCTAGAAGGAAGTGTTATCAAATTCCTTCAATTACCTGATTAGAAAACGTCTGAACTTTTGGAAGGAGTTAGGCATGATTTAAATAATTTTGAGGTATTGACAGATTAATTATGTTATTTTGTAAAGTTAATTAGCATGTTAATATAAGCAAGACTTTATGACATAGGTTAATTAAATTAAGGTAGTAAGATGATATCAACGGCAAAGTTGGCAAGTCACTTAAACTTAAAAGACATAAGGCTTTAAGTGAAAGGCAAAGTAGACATTTTAGATTCGTTAAGGGTATAAAAGAAAGAAAGAAGACTTGGCTTGCATTTGAAGAGGAAAAAACGAAAATTAGAAGAGAGAAGAGGGAGAGATAGTCGTGGAGAGAAGAAAAGAAGAAGAAGAAGGAAGAAGATTTGTTCAAGGTAAGATTTATTTTTCTTCTTGCTTTGTTAGAGAAGGAGTTAGAAAGAGAAAAAAGGTTTTTGTGTTGGGGATGAATGGAGAAAGAAGATGGTTTAAGGGGACCCATTTGATTTTAGGGTTTCTAAGCTAGGTTTTGGGTTTTCTAGCCTAGATGGATTATGGGTAGGTAAGGTTTAAGCTTGATTTGTGTTGATTTCATTTGTTGTGATTTTGAAGTTTTAGGGATTTTTATTGAATTGGAATTGAATGGAAAATTGGTTTGATTTAGGAAATCAAGAGAAACCTTATCTAAGAGGAAGAGGAAGGGAACAATTGAGTTTGGATTCTCAAGCAAAATAAGGTAGGTTTCATGTTTATAATTGAATAATGAGCCATTAAAGTTTTTTTCAAATCAAGAGAATAAAATGATTTCAAGTACTTCGTAAATGTGCATATACTGTTTTTAGATGATTTAAAGAGTTTTCTTATATGTGTGTATATGCTTCATGGATTGGATTTGAATTGTTGTGAATGTGGAAAAATGCATTGTGATATTGATCATGTTATGCCATTGAATTGTGTTATGGCATTTTGATTTGAATGGAAAGAAGAAAACACATGAGAATATGAAATTGTGAATGATTGAATTGAGCATAAGCTTTGGTTGTGTTTGGGCGAGAGAGGAACCGTTTCGTAGTCACGTGCACGTTGACATAAAGCCTTCTCCCGGCTACCCGCTTGTGGCCCACGAGATTTGAAAAATGAACTTGTTTTGTTCACAGAGTAAACTTCAGTTTCTCTGTTTTGTTCCACGGAACCCTTGAGCCATTTTGATGTGCATTGCATTTGTGAATTTTCAAGTTGTTGCATACATGATTTGCGTTATTGTGAATTGGTTGAAAATTATGCTTTTCTTGAAGTCGATAAGAATTTTCTATGACAAATGAATAGTTTCAAAGGTTTTGTCTGTTTATCGATTATAAACTGTTACCCACGAGCTTCCAAGCTCACCTCCTTTCTACCCCATCTTCAGGTAAAAAGAATGAGATCCAGAAATTAAGAGCCAAGGCAGGTACAAAATGATTAAAGACATAAACATGTTGGATTCTTTTGGCCATAACTTCTTCATCCGACCTCTAAATTAAGCGATTCTTAAAGCTATATATTCCTAAGATGTTTATCTATCTTTCTAAAAAAATTTATTACCATTGGTGATGAATTTAAAAAGATTGATGGAAAGAAAATGAGGGATTAGTTGGAAGAGCATGACAGGGTTATGAATACACTTTGGATTTTTATACATATCTTGATCTATAGAACTCCGTTTGATTTGGTTCTTGCTCCAAAATAAACTAGAGACATAGAGCTACAATTGTCTTGAAGGAGTCAATTTGTAATTCTAGTTTGGAGTTTCCCAAAATTTGTTCTAAAATACGAAAAAAAGAATGAGTTTGATTTTCGTGATTCCTTTATGTGGGCTCGCCTTTATGACTTGAGATGTTATGAGAATGATGATGAACTGATGATAGCTAAAAAGATTCCATGGAAATAACCCTACAGGTTAATACGCTTACGTTTATAAATAGTTTCCAGATGTTGGGTTCCAAAAACGGGATCCAACATATATGGTATCAGAGAAAGAGTTGGATTTCGGAAACGGTGCCCAACATCAGGTGTCTTCTTTTGTAATCTAGTTGTGTTCTTCAATACCTGAACTATTGCTAAAATGTGTTAACTAGATACTGCTCCAACTCTAGTTCATCAAGAATCTGAACCATTATATGTGAAAAGATCTATATTAGCAGTCGTCCAAGTTTTATCGGTTTAACTGTTGAAGTCACTTCCTAATTGTCAAAAACTGCTCCAATGTTTCAAATTCAAAACCGGAAATGCACAAATTGCACTTTTGCTATAAACATTCGAAAATTTTTTAAAGAAAAGGAATAGAATTAATTAATAAAGAAAAACAAAGTCATGCAAACATAAAAAATCAATAGGGATTACCTTATCTACCCACCTCAAAGGAAAAGCATTAAGATGAGAAAACCAAGGTGAAGATAAACGTTGCAAAGTTACACCATAGATGTAGTGAGAAACGTATATTTGAACTACACGTCAAGCGAAGGTTCTTTATCATAATGAATTTGAAGAAAATTTGTTGGCAAAACATCTCATATTGTGTTTTCTCATAAGCGTATAAATACAACTTCCCAGTACAAGATTATGAATTTGATTATCTGATTTCGAGTAGACTGTCTGAGTAGAGATTTTTTGTGTAATGTCTTTGAGAGAGTCCCCCGGATCATACCATGAGTATTTAACGGTAACATAATCTCAAATTGAGTTGTTGCATGGGCATTTGAAAAGAAGATAGTGTTGTAAAAATTGACCAGATTAGAGCAAGTAAATAGGACTGAATAAATAGTAATGAATAGACAAATTTTATATGAAAAACTCCTAAATTAGGGTAAAAATCATAGGCAAGAAAAAAAATTCACTATAAAATTTAGGAGTACAACCTCTCACTATTTTATAATGAGGAACACTAACTCTCTCACTAAATAGGAAAAACACTCTTTAAACTTTTATGAGGATCTAATAAAAGAAGAGATTTTATACGATATTAGAAAACTGATATGGGAAGACCTATTCATAGGCCTCCCCCATACCCATAGCTGGCCTCCTTTCTTTTTTCTTCCTACTATTTATGACTTTGTGCAATTGGCTACCTTCTTTTTTGACTTTAGTGCAGTCGTTGCCAACAATCTCCCGCTTGAAGATTTGATTAAGAGTTAATCAAATCTTCACATTATTCTTTCTACCTTGCTACTACATTTACTTACGTCTCTGTCAGGCCACACGAAGATTGACACCACATAAACTTGTCATCATTTATTGCTTTTGTCATAAAATCTGCCAATTATCTATTGTATGAATTTTCTGCACGTCCACCATTCCTTCTTCCACTGAAGTGATATTGAACTCGAATTTGTTTTATCTTTGAATGAAATGTTGGATTCCTTGTAAGATGCAAAGCACTTTGATTATCACAAAACAAAATAATGTTCTCTTGTTCGCATTCGAGTTCTTCCAACATCAACTTCAACCACACTGCTTCTTCATTAGCTTGTGTAGCTGTTACATATTCTACTTCTATTGTTGACGTAGCACGCCTAACTGCAGTTTTGAAACCTAGCTTATAGCCACTTTAGCTAAGTATAAACACATATTATGTAGTGGATTTACTTTTATCAAGATCACCTGCATAATTATCCTCAACATATCCTTTGATAGTAAAATCTGATCCTCCATAACATAATGCAACATCTGAGGTTCCCTTGATATGTTTGAAAATCCTCTTAATAGTATTCCAATGCTCTCGACCAGGATTCTCCATGTATCGATTAATTAATCCTATTGCATGTGCAATGTTTGGACTTGTACAAATCATAGTGAGCATTAAGCTTACTACTACTAATGCATATGGTACTCGAGACATCTACATCCTCTCTTCTTCATTACTAGGACTCATACTTGAGGATAACTTGAAATTAATAGGAAGAGGGGTATAAATTGACTTGCAATCTTGAATGTTGAATCATCGTAAGATCTTCAAATGATTCTTCTGAGAAGGCCAAATCTTCCTTTTTTCTATCTTGGTGAATTTGCATCCCTAGAATCTTATTTTCTGATCCCAAGTCCTTCATTTCAAATTCCTTAGACAATAGTGCCTTCAATTCTAATGATCATTATTAGGGCCTGCTACCAACAAGTCGTCTATATATAACAGCAAGACTATAAAATCATCTTTCTCAAACCTCTTGAAATATGTACAAGGGTCTGCATTCAGTCTACTGTATCCAAGGCTTATGATAAATAAATCAAATCTATTAAATGATGGAGATGAAGAAACATGTCTCGTGAGTCTATTGGTTCAAGTCTCATGTCATTTGGATGTCTAGAGAATAAGTTATAGGCAAAAGATCAAAGGATGTTTAAAAAAAACAGCCTTCCATCGGTAGTCATCAATGTCTTTTTACTTACTTCTTTCTTCCTTCTTCCGATACCTATGGTTTCTCTTTTTATTAATTCTTCCATTTCTAACTTATTTCAACCTCAATTTTTGACTTCATTCAACTCAACACATTCACAACTAATTCTAAAAATCCAAATTAAAACACAAACATTAAAATAGAAAAATTCACGCATGTTCTTCACGTTTCCTACACTTTTCTTATTTTTCTGCTGCAGTCTTATTTTCTGCTCACTCTCTAATTTCTTATCTAAAATCTATCTTTCTCATATCTAGACATCATCTAACATCTTTTTCTTAACTCTAAACTTGTTTTTGTTCATTTCTAAAAATATCCAAAAATTCACGTAGAAACCATGAAAACAAAGTATACACATATCAACTTTTCATAATTTTTTGCACTCTCCCTATACACGCTTTCAATGATTTTTTTACGTAAAAATCATTTCAATAACATCTTATAATATATTGATCATCAAAAATCATTTCTAACGTGAAGCATGTTTTATTTATTAAGTCATTCTGTGATTGGCTACTCACGGTGCAACTCTAAATTCCACGCTGTTCTTTCTTCAGCAAAACTTGCAAAAGAAGTGATGAAAAATCTTTGCTACAAAGCCGTCTATTTTGTATGAGTATCTTATCTTATGGTTATAAAAATGTAGCTTTTGCCCCATACAGAGAGTACTGGAGACAAATGAAGAAGCTTTATCAGCCACTTATTCTTGCATGTCGCAATGTACATTTTTCACCCCGTGACAAGCAATACTTCAAAACAACATAAATATAGCAAAGAGTAGCAAAAAAGTAAGGGTAGAATAGTAATCACCAAACAACTAATTCAGCAATTTCTCCAAAACGCTACATATAACCAACGTTTCACAAATTAACTGGTTGGGTTGAATCAGCCAACTCAACCAACTAATAACCAAACAAAACCAATAGTTGATTGACAAACTCAACCAACTAATTTTGGTAAATCAGCTATTTTACAGCTGATCAGCTAAAATCCAAATGGGGCCTTTATCTTTCAGGCTAGCAAGATAAGATGGGCAGTTCCTCTTTCAATGTCTATTAGCTCTGCAATGAAAGCATGTGCCCTATTCTTCTTCTTGATACCTCCTTTAGCTTTTACTATATTAGTAAAAACCTTCTATTTCTTGTTATTATTCTTCTTCAAGCCCTTTTTCTTACTTTTAGAAGAACTCACAACAAATACAGAACTAGGTTCCTTCTTAAGGCACCCTTCCATAGTCTTAAGCTTGTTCAACAGTTCAAGCAATGTCAAGCCCTTCTGATTCATGTTGAAGTTCATGACGAAGTGTAAAAAGCTCAAACTCAGAGACTGCAGCACCAAATCAACGCTTAACTCGTAATCCATGACAAAACCTAATTGGGCCAATTTTTCAAAGATGCAGTATTATAGTAGGTGCATCCATGTTCTCATACTGCCTCTGAAGTTCAAGAGACACACAAGCTAACATCACATATGTAGCTTGTTCAACGTCATCAATATAATGCTAATATTTCTCTCAATCTTCATCAGTTGCATCTAAACAAGGTTCTGATGGAGCAGGAGTATCAAGAATGTACAACTTCTTCTCTTGCCTAAGAACTATTCTTAAGTTTCGTAGCCATTTCGAAAAGTTGTTCTAATTAGCTTGTTAGCATCCATGATGCTCCTCAATGTTAGGTTAGTACTCATCTTCAAATTCAATAATCAAAAAACATAAAAAGGAGCATATATTAGTTTATATCCAAAAATCAAATAAAATAAGGACTTTAAAATATTTGATTACTCCCACTATTTTCTTCAAAATAATAGCCCTCACTATTACATCAAAAAATTATCAAATAATTTCTTAGTGGGCTAGGATCCTATTTAAATTAATTGAACTTGAGTTTGCTCAACAAACCAACTAAAAATAAATTAAGTAAAAAATAACTTTTCAATCACATCTCATGTGACTCTTAGAACCGTTAGGTGACAACTTTTGAAAAAAATATACCAAATATATTATTCCTATCCCTACCTCTAAATTTATATGATCATGAGTTTACTCATCGAAATCATACAATTTTAGTTAAGTAAAACCCATTAATTTAAGATAAAACATATCCGAGTTAAAGTGATCTTGAGTTTACTCAATAAGCCAAACAATAAACAAAATTTTGGTTTTATTCTCAAATAATGGAAGACGACTATCACGTTCATAACGTGTATTTAATATTTTATTGAGTGATTTAAAATTTCGAAAATTTCCAATCTCATCAAAATATTATAATCTCATTATATTTATAATTTCAAACATAATCTAATTATGAAAGAAATTATTTAATATTTTTCTTGATTTTAATTGTTAATTTGATAACAAATTTAATTTAATAATTCAACTCTTGAAAAATTAAATTAAATTCTAAAATTTTTCCTAATAAAAATTTCCTTTGATGACAATTTTCAAATTTAATAAAACACTTTTAAATTATATTAGGAGTAGAAATTAATTTAATCTTTATTAAATTAATTAAATTGAAGAATTAAGGGTTTAAAACATTTAAGAAAATAAAAGAGGATTGGTAGTGTGTCTGGCACGTGCACAGGACACGCCAGATGATGAAACACGGGGAGCGTACACTACACGCGGCCCACGGTCAAAAAGGAGTTTGACAGGCATACAGTCAACGTCTTTAACAGACACTTCTCGAGAATGGTAGGCGTATGTCCCACACGAGCCCATCGTCTTCTCTATAAGCATCCGTCGTCTTCTCCAAATCCCTCCCATGTTTGCCTTAACCGACACGCATGTTGCAATCCACCAACCAACGTCACTCCAACTTCCAAGTTTAAATCATCAGTAGTCCCACCGATGGTTTTTCCAACCATCCACACCAGTGAATCGTCGCTACTGAGTTGCTCACTATCACTACCTTTTGCGTCTACCATTGCCTGTGCTATCCTTGGATTACCCAAGCGATGTCATCCATGAAGTCGCCTACGATGAGCAATTAATGTCGATTGTCTTCTCCATTAGTGATGCCATTTGATTGGCGATTAATGACCATCGACTTCTGCAATGGCGATGCCATCCATGGTGTTGCCATTCGATGGGCGATCAGTGCCCATCGAGTTCTCCAGTGGAGACGCCAATCATTGGCATCGCCATAATTCCAACACCAGAACAAAAATGTAAGAACACAAGTAATAAACGTAGGAAGAAAACACAGGATGGAGATGCAAAACACAAGACAGTTAACCCAGAAAAAGCTTAACACATAGACAAAGAAATTTTCCAGATCCAGATAATAAGGCAGTAGAAAAATATGGATTTTGATGCGTAACACAATGAATTTCTAGAACTCAAAACTCAAGGTACACAAAAATAATTTTCAAAACCATCACATAAGCATCATATATGCTCTCAAGGGTATAAATTTTTAAGAAATTAATTGTCCCTTATAAAGTACAACAATTGTAACGCATAGATAGCAAAACATACATAAAGGCAACTGAAAACAATAATTTCCAAAACAGACAAAAACAGTGGCAAAGAACAATTCATAAAAACTTTAATTTTTTAACAATTCATTGACAATCAAGCTTCTAATTCAAGATAAACAATTAAAGGAGACTCTGATACCGTTGTTGGAATCTGACTGTGATCAAATCACGAGCGCAACAGAAAACAAAAATTTTACAAATTCCGAGCATATCCTGATAATTGAATAAACTTAAATAAAATATAAAACGATTTAGAAATAGTACCTTGCTTGCTTTTCTATTTAAAAATCTTAAAACTTTTTTTGATTGATCAATTACGAGCTGTTCAAGTGTCCAGCCTTTGATGATGTCCACAGAGTAATTTTTAAACTGATTTGAGAGGAAGAAGACAAAAAGTACTAGCTT
>JANSVB020218250.1:0-10107 GCA_025504935.2 Erythroxylum haughtii
GCACTCGATTGTTTTCAAAAATAAAAATGTCATACTAAGTATTTGAACGGTTTTAACTGCTCTAGCATACCACCCTCATGGGACACGGGCTCGAATATCACCTACGATATCGAGTTCGGGTCTTGCGGGAGTGGGATGCTACAGCAAGTTCATGATCCTCCACTTTATCATTAAGTCCTAAAGTTAGCAATGATTTCAAAAGAGCATTGTAATTACTTCAATTACTTTATACATAATAAGGCTAATTGCTTTTATCTTATAACACTCATCATCATATGTAAAAGGTCATTTCAGGGCCTTATATATATGGAACTCCACTTTCTCCTTACCTAACCTAAAATGTCAACTTACTCTTAGTTACTTTAATTATTTCCCCTCAATTAGCCAAAAATGGTTTCCCTAAGATGATGAAAACCCTAATTTTATACTCCATAACTATTGTAAAAAAGAAGTTATTAGGAAATATGAATTTCCCTAGTTTAATAAGTTAGCATTTTACTACCCCAATTAGTTAGTTAATGGACTAAGCCAATAATTTGAGTGACACATTCGTCCACTTGAGTTCTCTTATTCTAAGCATCTTGAAAAGAGATGAAGGTATTAGGCTTATACTAGCACCTAAATCATATATACAAATATGAAAACTAAAAGCACCGAATTGGAAGGGAATAATAGAACTTCCTAGATCTTTTAACGTTAGAGTTAGTTTATTTTGTAAAATTGCACTGCACTCCTTAATTAAAGGCACCATAACATATTCATTAATTATATTTTGATTAGAGATTATATCTTTTGAAAACTTGGCATGTTAGTTAATTTAAGCTAATGCTTTAATGAAAGGTTTGTTGATATGCAACTTTTTGAATATAGTTAGGAATTTATTAAACTTATCTTCATCCTTCTTCTTTAACCTTTAAAGGTATATAGTTGGTGGCATGCAAGGTTTAACGGAGGGTTTAGGTTCTTGCTCAAGACTAACATTGGTTGAAGATGAGATTGATTTCATTTTTCTTACATTCATCTTGTTCTCATCCTTTTCATTAGGCTTTCCTAACTTTTTCACTTCCTCCTCTTTAGCAATTTTAGCTCAAGCTTTTTGTTTATCCTGAGTCTAATGTCTAGTAACTGATTGTTAGAGTTTACCTCAGTGCTACGATAAAGCTTACCTTAACCTTTTTTATTCATCATCTTGACTAACTAAATTATTTACACCTCCAAGTTTTGAATTCATTAATAATTTGATTGATCACCTTTTCAAATCTATATAAGTTATCTAATTTTGCATCAATGGAAGACATGTATTTCTTAATCATCTCTTCCATCTCATTATGCTTTAAAGATAGTGGTTGTTAAAATTAAGGTTATTGTTGAAACTTATATTATCTCCTAATTCTTTGCTCCTTCCATAAGAAATTTGGGTGATTCCTCTACCTCAAATTGTAAGTATTATAGAAGGTGTCAAATTTCATAGCTTATTTTTTCCATAGACAGCCATATGATTAGCGTCTTTATAGTAATTTGAGGTCTACTCTACATTCATACATATATGTGAAGAATGCCTATACATGCTACATTGATAAAATATCTTCTTATTACTCATGTCTTGATTTAAAAACCTTCATATGGTTCAAAAGATTCGTTACTTGTGATATGAGGTTCGAAGATGTTTGAACATTATAAAGGGAAGCTTTTAACATTCCTCTTACAACCACAGTTGACAAATTTTTTAGCTAAGGTTTCATTGATCTCTTTAACCTTCTTAACTATTTTTGTAGAGATGGTTCCTCTAGCCACAGTGCTAACCAAAGTCTGGCATCTTAGCATAAGACCTTCATAGAAGGACCATATAATTAGTTTTAAAGAGTACTGAATGTGTAGGAACTGGCTAAGAAAGCTATATATTATTAATAAGATTCGTAGAATGCTACTCCCTCTTTTTATGAAAAAGATTGAACCTACAGTCTCATTTTAATGGTCTTATAAGGAGGGGAAAATTATAGTATAAAGGCATCATAAACTTGATCTCACTTCTCAAAAGAATCCACCTTGATCGATAGCAAATAGGTTCTTACTTGATCTCTAATGTAACATAGAAAGTATCTCATCTAAGCTCATCTTCTCTAAGGCCATTCAGTGGAAGTGTCTAGATCATATAATTAAATTCTTTGATAAATATGATCATGTCTTCCCCAGATGATCCACTAAATATCGGTAGCAAGTGGAGATATACTAGTTTTAATTTGTAATTTCTTACCTTTAACTACACCAAATATATAAGGAACTTTCACTAATCATAAACATTTGAATGTCATTTATACAAATCCTATGTGTTAGGTGTTCCCCCATGCCAACAACAATATTATGCTAATTTACAACTTCTCTCCTTCTTGCTTTGTTCTATTTGAGCGTCCACCCAATTTCAAGGTTAACGAGAAGCATTTCATCTAAGTTTTCACTCTTAGATACTATTTCACACTAACTAATTGAAAACAAACGAAGAAAAATTAAAAAAAAAAGGAAACTAAAATTAACAAAATAGTAATTTAATTATCCCTAAAAATGTTACCAGTTTGATTGAATTTATTTGCATTTGCACGTAATTGATTATAGCAAGCTATAATCATAAAGTATTAGGTTATTAATCCTATAAGGACTATAACTATTAAATTTATTAATCATATTCAACCAATTAAACTAAATAAAATAAGAATTTATCAAAAATAATTAAATTACTAAACTAATGAAAGTGAGATAATTAACTAAGAGGAAAAGTTAAAATGGAGTTGGCTTTTAGGTTTCAAGAGTTGTTTGGTATTTTCTTTTTTTTTTCCTATATTACCTCCTTTTACAATCCTAAGCAACGCATTTTTCCCTCTTTTAGTTGTTACACCTAACTCCATATCTTTTTTTAGTAATGTTAAATTCTGAAGCCCCTTACCAGAGAAAATATTTCTATCTTTAGCCACTCCCTTTTCTCTTAACCTCCTTTAAACATCTACTCTGGTAACATGCCTGTGATCACTATTGAACGTCTACTTCCAAGAAATAGCTAGTTAATCCAAGACTTAACTAGAGAAAGGTAGTAGGTGAGAGCTTAGAGAGCACTTTTTAATACTTTCCCCCTTCTAAGCCAAATGGTTGAGAGATAGTGGCCCTCTAGATTGAAATTTTATGGGAAGGAGCTAGGTCATGAGATTCCACCCTTATTGATTTCTTTTAGGGTAGACAACTACCTTTCCTTGGAATGCAAAGTTAGATCATTAGGATATGGAAAGGGAAAGGACTTGGAAAAGTCTTGTTAATTAAAGATAATCTTTTTCTTTTTAAATTTGACACTAAATCTAGAGCCAAAGAAATTATTGGGGCAAGTCTGTGACACTTCTAAAACATTCCTCTATTCTTTAAGCCTTGGAGACTTGGGATCATATTAGGAAACATTAGACAAGATAATGTTCCATCGTGGATCAATTTTTGTAAAGTACCATTTGATTACTGGTCTACAAAAGGATTTAGTATAATTGTTAGCTTTGTGGGGAGTCTGTTTTATACGAATGAAATGGTAGCCATAATTAAGGAGATGGGTTGTTTTTGCCAAGCTATATATAAGTTTTAAACTTCACAAGGAGTTTATAGATACGATTCCAATATTGAGGATGGGTGAAAGTGACACACTCATAGAAGACTCCATTAAAATTACCTATTAATGGAAGCCCTCACTTAAACTTCAAGGTAAATAGTGGAGGGACAGTGAGAAATGATTTAAAAGAGGAGATTATGAGGAATTGAGATTATAAGGAATTAACGGGGCTAGAAACTAATTGAAATCATTCTGAAACAATATAGGAGAGGTCAAGCCCAATGGGGGAAGGATGGATAGAAAGTCTTAAAGGATAAGGAGAGTATATTGGAACTAGAAAAAAAAGCAAGGTAAAAATGTTAGTGAACTTAATATAAAGTAAAACACAAAGACAAGCTAGTAACAGAGTAAGGAGCAGGTAAAAGCACTATTATACTTACTATACCACAAAAGGGATTTAGAGGGGAAGATTTACAATTAAGTTTGAAGTAAGTCTTATATATCAACTACAGGGTGAAGGAATATTGAGAATAACAATAAGGGATTTATATTTGGTACTAGAAGGAGGTCAGGTAAAGGGAACAAGGCTTGGAAAGCCAACAATGTCAACCCATATGTCTATAATAGCTTAGAATGTCCAGTAACTGTCCCAAAAAAATATCAATCTCTTAGGGGTTTCCTTGGATAATAAGCCAATTGTAATTGGCATGTTATAAACTAAAATGAACAAAGATAATTTTTTAGAATGAAGTTAAAAGGTGACTACTAGGAGCTTATATCTAATAAATTAAACCATCATTATGGTTAGATAATTTTGGCATTTGACTATATGAAAAAGGTAGAAGTGTAAGTTGTCAATTCTAGTGATAAGCACATTCAAGCTATAGTAAGGTTCCTACAATTAAAGATTAGGATTATGGCTACATCGTGTATGGTTCAATTCATGGATTCTAAAGGAAAATTCTTTGGGATAATCTTCAAAGAATGCATCAGAGCATTAATGATCCTTAGGTGATTCTTATGTATTTTAAAGGTGTAATAAATACATTAGAAGCACATGAGAACTCCACATTAGAGATTGTTTTAAATGATCTAAAAGAATGTGTTGATGATATAAAAGTTCCTATCCAAAAGTCTGAAAGGCATTTCTTTACCTAGAGTAATAAATAAGCAATAATATGACACATTAGGAAGAAATCAAATCATCTGTTGGTCAACAAAGAATGCATATCCAAATTCTTATAAGTGATTACATAATAATTCAATGAAGAAAAGAGGATTGGCATTCCCAGCCTATGCATATAGCTTAAAATACATCTTATAAATTCTAAATTAACAAATGAAAGAAAAAACAAGAAGTAAAGTACAATTGATTACTAACTGGGAAGAAAATTTAGTTGTGGAAGAGAGAAACTCCAAGAAAAAAGTACACAATAATCAAAACCATTTAAGAACTCCCATGGAACATAACATATAAAGCTAAGATGTTAAGAGAATTATATAAGTAGAAACGCAAATGGAAGAGGAAAATGGTAATAAGAGGAACCTAAACATAAGAAACATGCAATGTGTAAGTTGGATAGGACACCTATTCATGGTAATGTAACCTGTGGTAGTGCTTTTAATACGGCATAATGCATGTCAAAATGTCCAAGGTAATGGTACTGGACATCTTTTGTATTTATAGCATACCTTATATGGAATTGAAATTGTTATTTAAGTGAATTATTTAATTTTTCAAAAAAGATTGATTATTAGTGTTAAAATAAAAATTAACCTAATGTATCTATGCCTTATTATTAGGTAATTATCACATCTTGATGTGCAATTCAACCTAATCAAACTCATAAAGAATAGTCAATCTCTTTAATTAACACAATGGTTTAGGAAATCTCTTTCTCTAAAACTGGAACGTTTATTCTCCTAGTTCACAAATTATATTTCACCTCTTAGTCCTTCATAATATCCCTATGAGTGAATTTGTAATGGCCAATCATAAATCCTACAATTAAGAGTGAATAAAATAAATATAACCAAATGATAATAATTATGCATTAATAATTAAAATATCCAACACAAACTAATCTTTAACCCTAACTAGGGATTTAGCAACTTAACATAATGAAAAATAATAAAAACAAATTAATTGTAACATAAAATAAAGAAAATAAAAAAAAAGAATTAGAATAGATCTTCTTAATATCATCTAGGTTAAGGTTGAGCTCTTTCCAATCTTACTCTAAATCCTTCATTGATGTCATAACAAGTGCTAATGACACAAGGTGGCTATCAAACACCTCTAAAAGTGCCCTAAGTTAACCCCAATAAGAATATTTATAGTTAGGGTTATATAATAAAGCCTTACGGTGATTGAAATTATGTTTTCATACATCCCTCAAACTATGTGTTATAAGCTTAGAACTAGACGAACTACCATACCAATATTAACTTTTTTTCTAGAAATTTGGCGGTCTCTAATTAGTGTGTAACGTGTTCGTGACAACAACTTGTAATCGACATCAATTAGCTACTATTTCTTTATCTCTTGAACCTCATGAGATACAAGCTCCTATCTTTTATCTTGGCCCAGTGCCTATCTGGACTTTATTATTAAAATTTTCAATTTTTCACAAATTTGAGCTTAAGTTGATCTTTGATTCATTTTATAGGTTTTTTATAAAAAAAATTGTTAGCTTCCCATTGACTCGAATTTCACTTTGATCAAATAATTATGGAGAATATTGCAATCACATCCGAGATTTCTCCTCCAAATTATCACTTGCAATATAATGAATCAAATATAAGAAAATATTACATAATTCATATAAAACATGCTATAAAAATGGTAAATTATAAACTAATTTTCCAAATAAACAAACTAAATATAACCTTATCGATATTCTAAGAATAAAGAGAGTTTGAAGCTCTTAAATTCATTTGTGATTGAAAATGATAAATTAAAATGTGATATCAATAGCGTGGTAGATTCTAAGAGTATGGTTATTAAGAAGAACGTGCATGATATGTTGCATAACAATGAGGAATTAAAGGAGATTAATGACCTTAAAGAGCCCTTATCTATATTCACTATAAGTAGTGAAAAATTGAATGACTTGTTTGAAGTCCAAAAAGAGCTATAGTGATGGGCATAATTTGTTTCATTTATGGAAATGCACTAGATAAATTTTATAAGAACCAAGCATTTATATGATGAACCTATAGTTAAATCATCATATGAGCATATAGCATACAATTCTACATATGAAAATTTTAAAGATTATGCATCATATTCTAGATCCGAAGCAAAAAAGAAAATTGCATGCATTCATGTATGTATCACATTTTAATTTTAAAGGCCTAACAAACAAGGCAAAAAATAGGCATAATTTTCATTCAAATTCATATAAAAAGAGCAAGTAACCTTATTCTTATTCATGTCTCTTTAGCATCAAAATGATATTAAACAAATTGACAATCATCATATGATACTTTACAAGCAGTTAGAACATGATCAAAATTCTTATAGATGCCATTCTCAAAAGACAATGTCATATGCTAACCCTTCTTTTTTTTGGGTTCTTATTATCATACAAGAAGAGCTTCTTCCCCTCGTATATCTAAAATAGAACTCTCAGTTATCATCACATCCGAAAAAGACTTAGAAATGCATTTATGTTATATTCTTATAGGTCACACTCACATAATTCATATACTTTATATTTTCTTATATGATAGCAATTTTTATCAAGATAGAAAGTGGTGAATGGCGAGCCCTCGATGGGTGACCAATAAATTTTTTAAAAAATGGAGAGAAGGAAATTATTTATTCCTTCCCTTTCTATGCTTACAGATTTATATATCCTGTACCTTTTTTATCTTACTAAAATAGAGAGAGAACATTTATTGAAACTTGATCGTTCATAAGGTATGAATTAGGAGGGGTCATGCATTACATATTGTATTAACATAGGGAAGCTTACTCAATGGCTTTTATTTTTTTAATATCACCAAATGTTTTTAACATTATCAAAAAGGGAGAGTTTTTGAACCAAATATCTTCTTAATGTATAGTTTATTGATAATAAAAGGTATAGGTATTAATAAATTTATTTTTGGGTGATATTAATAGCTTTATTATAATGAAATCAAACAATATATGAAAGATAGTCAAAGGAGCATCCAAGCATTCATCATCTTCCACAACAATCAAAATTAACAACTGAATAAAAAAATCATTCATATCTTCAAAATTAATTCAGTAAAACCTCTATAAATGAATATTTTCGGGACCTGAAAAATTATTATCTTATACGGGGTTATTAATTTATCGATAAATAAATATTTTATTAATTTATCGATAAATTAATATTTATTAATTTATAGAATAATTTTTATTTTGTACATTATATTTGTAAAATTAAACAATTAATTTTTTCATAACTAAGAAAAGAAAATAAATAAGCAATTAATTAATGATGGTGCATTATATCTAAGTTTATTAATATTATCAAAAATAAGTTTATTAATCTTAGGTTAGCTTGATTCAAAATATAATACATGTAGGTACATTAGAATACGAAGTGTTGTGAATTGTTTCAAGTATACAGTACTGTATATAGTTCATAAATAGATACATGTACTTTAACTCATATACCAAAATATAAAAATTAATATATTATATCTTCTCTTCCATGGCTACTCATTTGAAAAGTGTAAAAAAGTCTACGCTAACTGATAAGATGAGAAAAACATATGTTGGTACAAAAATCAGCATCCCTCTTCAAGTCAAAAAGATTTGTAACAGTGGATTCAATAAAAGTTTGATCTCTCTATTAGTCAATCAATAATATCAAATACTCTTAAAAAGTCAATAGAATATTTGTCAAAAGAGATAACAAATAGCAATGTTAAAAGGTACAAATTAGCAAAATATCCTGAATTAGAAAAGGTATTGTATGAGTGATTTCTCCAATATCAAGAGAAAGTGAACATGACTGGAGAAATGATTCAAACTAAAGCAAAAGAGTTTCTACAGAAGATGTATGGTGATGCAAATCCATAATTTAACTTCTCAAGTGGTTGGTTATAACAGTTCAAGGCGAGACATGGGATTAAGTCTTATAGAAGATTTTGTGAAAACGGTTCAGTTGTCATGGGAAATATTAAAGAATCTGTACCTGAAATTCGAGCTAAATTGAACAAATTTCATTGGAGGAATATATATATATAATACGGATGAAACGGACTTATTTTATCGTTTGCAAGCAGATCATTCACTAGCTACAAAGTAGTTAGAAGGACGAAAAAAGGACAAGCAAAGATTTACTGTTGTTGTTTGTTGCAATGATGATGGTTCAGATAAAGTACCTCATTGGATTATTGGTAAGTATGTTAATTCTAGATGCTTTAAAAATGTGAATATTGACAATCTTAGTTGTCATTATTGAGCCAACAAGAAAGCACTGATTACTGGATTACTCTTTCAAGAATTTGTTAGTTGGTTTGATGATAGAATGACAGGTAAAAAAGTGCTGCTTATAGTAGACAATTGCCCCGTCCATCCCAAGGTTATTAAAGGTTTGAGAAATATTGAATTGTTCTTTTTGCCTCCAAATACAACATAAAAAATTCAACCATGTGATACTGAAATTATTCGATCATTTAAGATTTATTATTGACATCATTTTTATTCTAACATCTTGGAAGGTCGTGAGATTGGAGCAATAAATCCTGAAAAAATTAATGTCCTGAATGCTATCTATTTTATTAATGCTGTTTAGAATATTGATGTGAAGGTCATAACTATTGTAAATTATTTTCGTTATTGTAAAATTAAATCCGAGGAAGGTATGCTTCTAGAAGAAAAAACTGGTGATGTTGAAGGCATTCAAAGATTAGAGGAAGTCATTTCTAATTTACATTATAGAAATGTCATAAATGTAGAGCAGATTCTGAATTATCATAGTGAAAATGAAGCTCTAATAGAATCGCCTACGGACGGAGAAATTATTCAAGGAATAATGGGTATGGAAGATGCTAACAATCAAGATCCAGATGATAGTAATGTTATACCACATGTTTCTTCAAAAGAAGCTTTTCTTGCCATAGAGACTTTGAAACTGAACTGCTTTCACCAAACCTTCTATAAGACTTAATCCCATGTCTCGCCTTGAGCCGTTTTAGCCAACCACTTTAGAAGTTAAATTATAGACTTGCATCACCATACATCTTCTGTAGAAACTCTCTTGCTTTAGTTTGAATCATTTCTTCAGTCATGTTCACTTTATCTTGATATTGAAGAAACCATTCATACAATACCTTTTCTAATTCACGATATTTTGTTGATTTGTGCCTTTTAACATTGCTATTTGTTATCTCTTTTGACAAATACTCTGTTGACCTTTTAAGAGTATCTAATATTGTTGATTGACTAATAGAGAGATCAAACTTTTGTTGAATTCACTGTTGCAAATCTTTTTGACTGCAGAGGGATGCTGATTTTTGTACTCACACAATGCTTTTCAGATCGG
>JANSVB020218452.1:0-10091 GCA_025504935.2 Erythroxylum haughtii
TCTACCACAATACGACGCCATTAAAAGTTACAGAGGATATCTGAATAAAGAAGGCAAATTTGAGAACAAGAACTCAAAGAATCTACGGCATGAGTTACAAGGGTTTAGGGTTTTAGGGTTGGGTTATGCGACTGAGAGAAATGGCGTGAACAGCTGTGCTAGTTTGTTAGTTGGGCTTATGTTTGATTTGGGTTGAATTGTAACGATGAGACTTAGGTCCACTAAATTAGTTATTCAATGTTATGAAAAAATGACCGAAAGTTAAAAGATTAGATGATGTTAAATTATCATAAAATTAATTAAAATTAAAATTTTAATATAATTGAAGGAGAATTTTTTACTTGTCAAATAATTTAAAGTTTAATTTTTAAAAAAGTTCTTAAATAAATATTTATTAATGTATTTTAATTTATAAAAATTGATTAATTTATAAAACATACTCATTAATTAATAAATTAATTAGTTTTAATAATAAAGATTGTTAAAATAAATTGAACCGAAAAATTTTAAACCGAACTAAAATATCAATTAGGTTAAGATTTTTACAATTAAACCTATTAAATTGGTTAAAATTTTTAATTATTTATAAAATAATTCTCCATGTGCACTTGTTTGATTATTTTTACATAGAATGATTTATTTTTCTTTCTCAACATTCAAAATTTTTAAAAAAATTTGATGTGAAAGAATTGAAAGCAGGACATTGATCATTGTGGTCTTTCTTATATTTTTAAGGATTAATTGTTTAAACTTTATAGATCCTAAGAATACCAGCTTCGAAACAATTACTTAAATTGATATATTCATTGTGAATTATAAACTTATTAATTGAAATAATTTTTTTTGAAAATTATATGTATTTAAAGATTTACTCAATGTAAATAATAGTTATGAAATTTTTATTATTAAGAAAATTTTTATAGGCTCTCCCTCGTTAGGGAGACCTTAGGGAGGCAGCCCTCCTTCGGTGTAATGGAGGTCACCACCCTAGGCCATGGGCCTTTTTGATCACCCATTGACTCCGTCCAGGTAAGCGGGGTATTGTTGGTTTTGTTAGTAATGATTGACTTCTTAAGTTTTTTATAATGTTTGAAAAATTAAATTGTTTTAGTCGGTTAAATAATAAAATTTTAAATTGTTTAATTTTTTTGTTTGATTTAATTTGATAAATTTTAGTATTAAAAATGATTAATTTATTAATTAATATTTATAAATCAAAATAAACTAATTAACTTTCAATCAGCCATCTATTTTTTTTATTAAATTTTAACATTTTTTAATGAATAAAGATAACCTTTTTAAATATTTTTAAAAATTTTCAATATTATTCAACCTTTAACCAATTTTATACCTGTCTAATTCTAATTAAATCTTTTAAAACCAAACCTTGATAAAGTTTCAAAATATTGGATTTTTATAATTAGTCTCTGGCCAAGGCACCTAAATATTGCTGATTATAAACCAACGATAAGACTTATTTTCTTTCATGATTTTGCTGATCATATATTTCAGAAGATTTTGATGATTTTAACTTATTTAATTTTTTAGTTACACGAATTCAAAGCTATTCACAATTATTATTATTATTATCCGAAAAATAATGACTTCCCTAACTAAGAAAACAAAATACGAAAAACCAAAGAATTCACTACCTCTCTCTTTCCCTAATTGAATGTAAATTATGCAATTTGCTCTAATCCTGTATTGTAATGATGCTATAAGCTACTGAAAATGAAGAAAAGCTGTGTTGTGTTATGTACACAAAATCAGTGCCACTGCCACCACTCCAATGCTCCACTTTGAGATCGGACTCCTAAGATTAAGACCAACAGCTTCGTTAGAAGAATTCTCAGACTCCTCCAGAGAACTTAGCTTGAAGTTGGGATTTGATCCATAAAGTGCCTGAACACCTTCTACGTCGTCTACTTTCAGCTCTAATTTCTTAGTCCTAGGGTTCAAACTAGGAAACATCACAGCTTCCTGCACCAACGAGTGTCCCAATCCAAGTACGTGCCCAATCTCATGCGTCGCCACCGATTCCAAGTCCACTGCCACTCTCGACTTCACTGCTGCAAAGTCCACCGTCCATGTCTCCGCTGCGTCAAGATGCAGCCTCCCATTCTCCGGCGAAAACCCATGTCCCAAAACTCCCAACACCCCATCAAACGGCTGACCATCCCCGTGATCGCCATGATAAAACCCAATTTTAATATCCGCGTTCTCGTATTCCTCCCCCTGCGTGAAGTTCACCGGAATCACCTCCGCCCACCGCGAAAACGCCCTCTTGAACACTTCCCCCATCTCAGCTTTACTAATGTAATCAATCATGTTGTCGGGTGAAAACGCGTAGGTGAGTCTCATCGGCGAACCTCGTACCCACCTAGGTTTGCCATAAAAGTACGTGAAATGTTTAGTTACGTGTAGAGCTTTTGCAGTAGCTCCTGTGGCATCGGTAACTCCACACCTCGGTGACATAATCAGCGACATGGTATCGGAATCTAGTTTTCCTGTAACAGGCAAGCCGAGGTTGGTCTGATAAGCTATAACAGCGGACTGCAGCTGTGCGTCGAAGACATCAGTGAGGTTGTCGGTAGCAGACAACGAGAGATAACCGAAGCGGTGAAAGTATCTCTTAAGCTCTGACATGCCGGACGCTTGAGTTCCAATCCCAACATCTAGGAAACGGCTGAATTCTTGCCAAGTGGCATTGAGAGTATTGGCGGTTAAGACAGTTGTTGTGTCAGGTGTGGTCCTAGCCGGAAAAGAAGGGCGGGAAAGGAAGAGGAAGCAGAAGAGGAGGAAACCGAAATAACTGAATAACTGAAACATAGTTAGCTGTGTTTAATGATCTTTCCGTTGTTTGTGGAGATGTTGGAGGCTTTGGAATTGGAAGACAAAGAAAGAGCTATTAAGAGTTTTGATATTGTGAGTTTGTATACATATGTATAAAGAGAAAGTCAGGAAGATACTGCCGTGCTCTCCTTTCATTTCAGATTCTGACTTCATTGGGCTTGGGTGTTATGGTGGATAAACAACTACAGATTTTGAAGTTTTTTTTTGGTGGATAATTTTGTACGTCCATGTATCTATTTATATGTCTAATCTATATATACATATTAAACTTCAACTTAATCAATTAAAAACAAATTATTGATAATTTCAAAATTTATTACTTGTGATTCACCTAATATTTTTTAATAAATTTTTATATATTATCTTTAATAATATTTTAAAAATCGAACTAAAAATTAAACTGATAACACAACAAGTTTAAGATATAAAAGATTTAATTAACATTAGACTCTCATAAAATCGATTAAAGGTTAAATAAAAGTAAAAAATTTTAAATATGATTGAAATATATTATTTTTGTCCATAAAAAATTTTGAAGTTTAAACAAAAATAGATTATTAAATGAAAATTAATTAATTTATTTTAGTTTATAATTTACAAAAATCAACAAATTAATTAATAAACTGATATATTTTTAATAACAAAAATTATTATAGTAAATCAAACTAAAATGTTGAAAACCGAATAAAAAAGTTCGGTTTAAAATTTTTTCATTTATATAATTTTGTTTTAAGTTTGAGAGAACTATAAATTAACAAAATAGATAATTAATTGAAAATTTTTATCCTCTTTTTTGCGTAAAATTTAACACTCTTTATGTGTAAGATTATATAAGAACTTAGATTGGTTAGAGTTTAGTTGAGGGCGCATTGTTTGTTGAGCAACTTAGGTGTTCTTAGATAGCTATCTAGTGGAGTATTCACATTTCAAATTTGTGCCTAACTTGTCGTGTACTTAAGACCAGCAGCTTCACCTTTGACCGAAATACACATATAACCTGAGAAAAATGAAAGAGGATTATTCAAAGGGCTTGTACTTTTTTTTCAGTCACGATTAAAAGCAGACCAAGTTTGTTCTTTCAATTTCTCAAAGATTAATTTAGACAGCTGCATATATAATTAAACTATTAATATTCTAATTCGACATATTATAATTTTAAGTTCTTTGCGTGTAGTTTAAACTGGAAAGCATTTTAAATTGGAAAGCATGACTCAAGTTTGCTCTAACCGGTGAAGTCAACTTTAAAAATGAATTATAATTAGTTTCTAATATGTAATAAGATTAATTCAGTAAGATTAATTCAGACTTAATTTATTCCCTTTAAATGAAGTTTTAGCTAAAATTATATAATCTCTAATTAGTATATTTATATTTAAATTAACATAGTCTTCAGATTTGTTAATTATAAATCACGACGTAGGACTTCTGTTAGAGAAAAAGTCAAACATTTTTTGCTAAATTCAATTTTATCACGGTATTCATCATCATTTGAATTGGGAGTTCATCCTGATCTTATGTTTTCTAATTTTGTGTTTATTAACTTGGAAGGTTAACAATCCAACTACCCTTCACCAGAGTCTGTCTACTAGTGTTTTGCTATGCTCATTTAGTTCGTTGAAGTTCTTAATTATAATCCTTATTGTCATCAATATGGTCTTCCCTCCAAAGTATACATAAAAAAAATTAGAAGCTTACGTCAGTTCCTAGTCATAAGCACCATAACAAATATAATATTTCCAATGGAAAGAAGATGACCTATTGTTATTTTACCAAAAAGCTACAATGAACCTAAAAATGGCAGTTGATAGTTGCATTGGCGGGCATATTATTTAAGCAAAGAAATACCTGAATTAATAATTGATAATATAATATAATCATTAGATATACAAAAGTCTTTATATTTTTATATCAAATTAAATTATGTTAATTTATTTAAGGAAGTTAAATCCAAGCTTTGAAATAAATACTAAAATACGAATTTTTGCATAATTAGCTAAGTTACTTTCATGTATGAAGTATTATTTATTTTAAGAAAAATCCTTATCACATTAGCGTGGTGATAAGAGATATTTTCACTCTTATCAAAATGGTTAATGACATGTCTTTTCCTTAATGAGTTATAAACATATATTTTCTTAATTCTTATTAATGTGTTTGTTTCAACTTCAACCATTAGCTTCATGTTGTCATTTAGAGTTGCACGTATAACAATCAATACTTATCTAGTTTACTTTTTTTTTATTTTGTTGATTAAGTTGAAACTTGTGAACTTAAGCTTGTTGTCAAAAACTTGGACTGTTTTAAATAAGGTTTAAGAAGAAACATAATCATTTATTTGCCATGAAATTCAAGATTTGATTTTATGATTGCTCAAAGGCGTTATTTTTTCCAACTCCATATGTAACTTCAATAATACTATAGAATGATTTCTTGGGTCCTTTCCATCATTGTTTTGGTAACATTTATATTTTTCTTATTGTTGACTATGTTTAAAATGTTGACAAAGCCACTAAGCTGGATAATGCTCAAATGGTCATAAAGTTACTAAAAACTTATATTTTCAATTGGTTTGGTATCCTTGAGGCCAATATAAGCAATCATGGTGCACATTTTTCTAACAGGACCGTAGGAGCTCTTTAGAAAGGTATCTTGTAACCCACCACCTTGCTAGTGCATACCACCCCTAAACTAATGGACAAGATGAAATGTTTAACTAGGAGATCAAATTAAGAAATTATTTTCTGGAATGGATTTTAGGGCTTGAAATCAATATGAATGCCTACGATGGATGTTAAGATTAGAAGTTGAGATAAAATAAATATACTCGCTAACTTTTCTAATGTTATTAGTATCCTTTATTTGTTTGCAAAAATGTAACTAATTATAATATTCAAAATTATAATTAGGAAATAAAGGTGAATATTCATCAGCTTACTCTTTTCTCCTGTCGTTAAATTATGCAATGTTTAACCTTATGGATCCTGATTGTCTAGGTTTTCTAATTAGACATTTACTAATACTGGATGTACATACTTTATTTTCAGTGGCCTTTCTTTTTTTTCATTTTATATTAACTTACCGCTACATTATGTAAACTTATTGAATGAAGACAAGCATGGTTTATGTCCTTCGTTATAGCACTCATTCATCTATCCTTCTCTTGACTTCCAATTATAAAGATATCCTCTTTGTTTCAATTAGTCAATTCTTTAATATGTAACACCTTTAAATCAATATTGCTCACCATTGATCCTAACATGTTCGTTTTATATTATTATTTTAATATATCACACTTCTTAAACTATGAACTTTGTTCTTCATTGTGAGAACTCATTTGTTGACAGTATTTCTGTTTCGAAGGAGATTGAAGAGAAGCTTTAGCAGGTATTTAAATGACATTAATTTCCTTATTTTTTTTAGGATGTCAACAATAAATTTGCACACATTTAATCGAATTTCTTTCAATTTCTATAATTTTCATTCTAGCTCCGTCAACATCTTCTTTCACGTACTTCAGGAAGATCCTTCTGTGTGTCGGTTAAGATAATTGATTTTGTTTTTTTACTACGCTTTTGTGAACTTGGTTTAATTTGGTATTTGTTAACCTTCAATTTCCAAGTTTGTACTTGAATATTATATTCAACAAATCGTCTTATTTCCTTTTCTATATATTGTGGAAAATAATAAATTCAAATTCTTATATTTCTACAAAATTCAATAAACAATGAATTTTAGGTAGAAATATGGAACTAAAGAGACAACGTAACTCTACCAACAGATGTGGAGACCCAGGGGAGAGAGCCTTTTCGTATATACGGGAGGATCAATTACCCACCACGAGCATGCAGAGAGAATTGTAAGTATCTAAACTTGACACTTATATTGTAATTGTTTTACTTTGTTGTATTTCAATTTAAATTGACGATTGAATGTTGAAATGAAGATATGTGTATTATAGATAATGATAATGGTATAAATGTTTGGTGCCATATATGACTGTATTTAGTTATTTTATTTGCTCAACAGGAGGTAAATATCATTAAAAAAGAGGAAACTCTACTGAATTTTTTTTTAAAATTTCGGTTCACATATAACATTTTATTCTTATGTAGGAAAAATCTATGAGGATGAGGCCTACACCTCGTTAGTTATTTTTGCACACTCACACTAAGAAGCATGACAGTGTGACATTCGTCAACAGCCAATAAAGAGAACTAAATGTATGTGAAATTAGTGCTTTAATATTATTTCTTAATAATTATCACTTACTAATATAAACATTGCTTCCTAATAGGACCAAATACAAGAAAGCATTCAGCGACAATCTCAGCACGAACAAACTGTTGATGAGAGTCAGACGTATCTTGATGCAGTCGGTAGTAAGGATCGTCATGGAAGGATCTATGGATTAGGTTCATTTACAAACACATGTTATTCGCAATCCTCCATGTCCAATATAGCAACATCTACTATATGGTCACAAAACAATGAAGTGAATGAGCTTCGGGCCACAATGACCACATTAATGAATTGTATAGCTCAAATGAGACATGAGTTGGATGAGTTGAAAGTGAGGGATAGTAGAACTTCTGAGCACCCGCGGTTAGTAGGTTTGAATTTCAAAGACTTATTATGTACACTATAATGTTTTTTTTTAACAATGAAGATAATTTTAATTTTATATCATCAATCAATTTTTTGTTTAAACTAATTAAATATATAAACAAATCAAATTATTATGCATAGATAATTCCTAATTGTTGAAATTATGCATTAATCATAATATCTTGAAATAAAATTAAATGTCGGGAAATTTTTAAAAACTTTTTAGTTTCATTTATCAACGGAAAGTTAACATTCGTCGATCACATAATTCATATTTACCGACTGACAATAAAATTTCATCGGTAAAATACATTATATTTATAGACGGACAAAATAAAATGTCGGTAAATTGTTAGATATTTACCGATGGTTAGTCTTCTTTACGTCGGTAATATTGGAAACCGTCAGTTTCTTGAACAACTACTCATTGGCGGTCAATACCTACTGTCGGAAAATATTACGACGGAATATATTTTTCGGTTGGTAAATTTACCAACGGTTACCATCTTTCCGTCGATATATTTACTGACGATTTTGTACATTGTCCTTCAGTAAATTACCCACGATCGAATTACCAACGAATATGTCTATTGGTTTAATCCATCGCTAATTTATATTACTGATGGAATGTTACCATTTTCTGTTAGAAACTTCTATCACTAATCGATATTTTTCTTGTAGTGAAAACTTAAAAAATGATAATATTTTAAAATTCTTTTAAAAATATAACCAGGTAAGTCGGGCTACGTCACGGGTCTCCAGCCCTTGGCGGCCGAACCAGTGTGGTCCATTGACATGCGTAAGTTCGAATACATTTTATGAGCTGGGCTTCGGTGCAATCGATAACTACGTGGTGCTGTGTTCTCATCGAACAAGTTTATCATTTTGCCAACGTTTTGTATAAGTTATTAATTTAAGCAACCGTCAAATCACATAAAGAAGGCAAAAGCGGCAAAGAAGTGCGTAAAGTGAGGGAAAATCGATGAAATTGAAGTTTGTATTAGGACGTAATTTCGAATTTATTATATGAATCTTTTTTCCTATTCACCAGCGAAATATACAAATTTATCTAATAATTGAAAATTAATTTAACAATAACTAAATCGTTTTATTTGACATTTCATAATTTTAAATTATTAATTAAAGTATATTTTAAATTACTTTTTAAATTATTACCTGTAAATTATTACTTTTTCATGAAATTAGACTCTTATCTTATTTACTATTATATTGTTTATCAATATAAGTTATTAATTTATAATAAGAACACAAAAATACATATAATCAATGTTTTAAAAATTAGACCAGAAGTTAAACCAGTAAGATAAAAAATTTAAGGTTTAAAAGGTTCAACTAATATTAAATAGTCATAAAAACTGGCTAAAGAATAATTAAAATTAAAGAATTTAAAATACGATTAAAAATTGTCTTTAATTATCGAAGAATTTAAAATTTAATTAAAAAAATTATTAAATAAAAATTAATTAATTTATTTTAGTTTATAAAAACTAATTAATTTAAAAACTAATTGATTAATTAATAAATTGATTGATTTTTAATAACAAAAGTTGTTAAATAATTTGAATCGAAAAGTTGAAACTAAATTGAAAATTAGAAGTTGTAAAATTTTTACATTAAACCGGCCATCTAATTAAGTTTTATAATAATTGTATATAATATAACGCACATCAAATTTTTGACTCGGCTATAGGCAACACATATTTATAAAAAAACAATACAAAATTTAAAACAAAAGTGTTAATAGCTCGAAAATCTAAGGAATCCTTTCCTGATTCCAATTCCAAAAAACGTAGCACTTGCATGAAGAGTTATTATAGAAGAATCATATTGTAAGCTGAACTTATTTTTAAAAAATATTTTATTACTTGCATTTTGGTTTATACTTTTTAGAACAAAATTTTTAAATAGAAGAATATTAGTTATTACCTATTAAAAATAACACAAGACTTCATATAAATCTTAAGAATATCAGCATAAGTCTGTTGTTTTATATAGTTTTGAGCAGATCATTTTGGACTTTGTCACCATTATTCTTGGAGAGAAGTGGATGAAGGTCTAATGTTTTTCAATTCTGAAAGATCAGAAAATTCTCGGGAAGTTGATGTAATGGTATGTGATAGCATTTTTTATGGATTCTTAGCAAACTTTTTAACAATGTAGCGTCATGAGGAGGCACATCAAATATGTTAAAACTTCAACAAACATGAGTTGTCTAGGTTGAAAACGATCTAGTACATTAAACGATCTAGTACATTATTGTTATAGTCGACTAGTACATTATAGTTAGATTTTGAATAGATCTTTGAACTTTTTCGTAAAGTTCTACAAAAACTAGAAGTTTATACACACAAAATAATTTAACAAATTTAAATGCAAAGAGTGGGGAAGAGAGGCAAACACTGTTTTTATAGAGGTTCGGTTCTAAGACTTACGTTCTCTACCTAAGCTCTCACTTAGAATTTTGACAAAACACTTTACTACACACTTTTTAGTTCTGTGTAAACTTTTCAAAACAAGTTGACTTCCGGCTCAAGGTACACCAAACAACCGATTTGTCTTCCGGCACAAATCCTACCTCACAAGTGATTTTTCACCAATCACTCAACTCACAA
>JANSVB020218508.1:0-20181 GCA_025504935.2 Erythroxylum haughtii
TGGCTGAAGTCTATGTTATGAGTTTTGAGTTTTGAGCTAAATTGATTAATGCTTGAATTGCTAGAATAGATTGAGAATGCTTGAATTGCCATATATACATGTACATATGCTTGAATTTGTTGTCAATTGCCGATGGCTATAAATATATTAGCCACGGAGCTGTGTAGCTCACCCCACTATTCCCTCGTCAGGTGTAAAACGAGATGGTTAGCAATCCTTACAAGGCAATTGGACAAACTCCAAGATAGTTAGCTTCTGCACTAAGCTAGTTCGAACATTTTAGATAGATTATTAAGCATGCTAAACATTGAGCATCCATTTGTATTTGTTTTAAATTAGTGATGTGTATGTCGCTATGTAAGTAAAACTTGTTCAAATATTTATTTTGCTTAGTAATGAGAATGAGAATTTGAGGATTTCATTTTTGTGTATGATTATGTTATTTTACAGGTTGAGTGTGATGGTTGTGGAAGTGGAGTGTGTATGTGTATATTCTTCTTCGTTGAGATTGCCAATTTGTTGTTGGTTCTAGAATAGCATATTAGTGATTGGAAGGGTCGTATGGGATGAGTCATTTGAGATGAGATTCAAGAGTTTAACAAAAAGTACTTAGTAGTTGAATTGATATGAAGAGATATTACATTTTCAAGTTTTCATAGGAGAAAACTTTGTATTCTGAATTTACGGGAAAATATGGATTGATATAGGTAGAATTATACAAAGTTTCTTCATAGAAGTTGTAGCTTATCCTTTTAGATTTCCAACAGTATATAGTTTGTAATTTTTAGACATTGGAGTTGAGAGTTATGATCATTTGAAGTTAGTGATGTCTTAGAGGATGTATATGTAGGACAGCTTCGGTCACGATCGCACCTTCCCTCCTCGTGATCGTACCTTTCTCCTTGTGATCGCATCAGCCTTCCTTGCGAGCGCACCCTCATCCTTGCGATCGCACCCAAAGGGTTTTCCAACTCTGAACATGTTTGACTCTTTTGGTCATAACTTTGTCGTCCGACCTCTAAATGACTTGATTCTTAAAGCATTAGATTCCTAAAACATTCTCTGTCTCTCATAAAAATTGATAGCCTTTTATGTTGATTTGAAAAAGATTGATTGAATCAAAGTAAGGGTATCGGTTGGAAGAGCATGAATTGGATATTTTATTGAATATACTTTGGTATTTTGATGATATCTCGATTCGTAAAGCTCCGAATAAGATGATTCTTGTTGCAAAATAAACTAGAGCCATGAAGCTACAAATATTCTGAAGAATTCAAGTAATGATTTAGGCGTCTGATTGGTATGGGCTCGCCCCTTGTGGTTTAAGATGTTATAAGAATGATGACTAAGGAGATTTCACTAAAACAACCTTATAGGATAATACGCTCACTTCTAATGATAACTCCAGATTGTTGAGCTCCGAAAACGAGGTCCAACAAATGTACTTCTAATTTCTCATTGTACACTCAATTCATGATTCTGGAGTCTAGCCTTGAACATAGGATGTTACATATACTCCCTTTTATTATTTGTTCATAGGCACTTTAGCTTCTTCTCAGCTTCTTTTTCTACCATAACATGAAACTTCTAGAAAGTTTTAAATAATTGACTCTTAGATGTCAACATGTATACCCATACCTTCCTTGAAGCATCATTAATAAATGTAATAAAATATCTATTACTACCTGGTGACTCTTCCTCAATAGGGCCCCATACATCTAAATATACCAACTCTTTTATCTCTAACTTCCTTATAGATCTTCTCTTGAAACAGACTTTGTGAGTTCTTAACTAGGATAAGGGATTTTCCAATCAGTAACTTTAATCCTTTCTCACTCATATGTCCTAATCATCGATGCCATAAGATTTGGTGAAGTTTCCTTTTCAATTTTGTATACTTCTCCACTACCACACACCTTTAAGTTCATCTTGTATAATGAGCAACATAACTCTCGTCAGGAAACTATTATTGTGTCTTTAGACAATTTCCACTTTCTATCCCAAAAGTGTGATAAAATCCTTTTTGATATAACATATTAGTCGATAACAGATTTAGCCTTAAATTGGGAATGTGTTGTAAATCTCTCAAGGTCAATAAGCATCTAATATTTATTTGAACTCGGATATTAATCATACCTACTATCTTGGCGAAACTTTAATTTCCTATCTTTGTACTCCTAAAATCTCCGCTCTTGTAATTTGAGAAGTATTTCACCTTTGGAACACAATGATAAGATGTTCCCGTGTTAGTTAACCATTCAGAATTAAAATTCCTGACTTTAGTTAACCATTCAGAATTAAAATTCCTGACATGGAAACATTCATTAGTTGCACAAACTAGTAACACCTCATCATCCGTGTTTAAAGTTGTTGTTGTTGTATTTTTATTATCACCATCATTCTAATGATATTGCTTTTTCTTATCCCTTTTCCACCAATAACAAAACCTTTTAATGTATCCTCGCTTATAGCAATAGTGGCATGTGATAGATGAATATTTGACTATATTTTTACACTTACATTTCATGTATTTTGCTTGATATTTTATACTTTTGTTGTATATTTGGTACTTAATTCGCTTTAAGTGTCTTTATAAGGTATAATTGTCTTCATGGACTTAAAACAGAAGAATTCAGACGAAAACATAGCATAAAATGAAGAATTGAAGCACAAAAGGGATGTATAGTTGTGCACCAGCCTATGCATTTATCCCAGGTCATGCAGTATCATGATTTTAAGTGTTTTTGGAGATACACCGTCTAATACACGGTTGTATAACAAACTATATAAGTCCTAGAATCCCTAAATTTCAATATAAAAGGACATGTTTAGCCTCAAATGAGGGTAAGAGACTTTTGGAGATAATTTCAGATGCAGAGAATGTCCAGAAAGGACAATATTGCTCCAAGAACATAGAAACACAAAGAAAATATCGAAAGCTCCAACAAAATACAAGATCAAACCTCTATCTTGCAAGAACATCGATAGAAGAGAAAGGGAGATTTAGAATTATGAACTATTTGTTTTCTATTTATTTTTCTTCCAATTTGTGTTTGATTTCATTTTCTATCATGTGTAGCTAAACTTCTTTAAGGTCAAGGCTAGATGAACCCTAGTTTGTGCAATGATATGTTTCAATTCTTTTATTTAATACAATTATTTTGATTGATCTATTTTGATTCGATTACATGTTTAATATATGTTCTAATAGACCCAAGAATACTATACCATAATCAAATTTCATGCATAGAGATTGAGAAATCCTAGGTTTGAATATATGTACCTTAATTGAAAGTACCCCGGATATAAGATGACATAAATCTTCCAGATTATGGTAAAACCTAATAGAGGGTTTCATAAATTAGTAAAGCAATTCATAAATCTGTAAAACAATCTTATAAACTTTAACCTAAGTAATTTCATTGAAAACTTTAGGATTAGTTGTTAGTA
The DNA here is from genome assembly GCA_025504935.2 of Erythroxylum haughtii. NCBI lineage: Eukaryota > Viridiplantae > Streptophyta > Magnoliopsida > Malpighiales > Erythroxylaceae > Erythroxylum > Erythroxylum haughtii. The sequence goes on from JANSVB020218508.1 coordinate 3,451, forward strand.
GACTCAAGGTCAACTATTTGCATACCATAGGAATCTCTACGGTTCAATAAATCAATAAAATAATTGCATAATAAAAGATCAATTAAAATTAAGGATTTTTAGGGGGATTCGAAACTTAGATACTAATTTTTGAGATTGATAGTTTTTTAAGTTATTTCTTGTTTTTGTGTTCAATGTTGCTGCCCATTTCATTCTAATTGTTTAAGTTTTTATTTTCTTTATTAAAATCAAAAATCAACTCATAGGCCACATAATAGGAAAAAGATAATTACTAGTAATTACTATCTTTGTGGGATTGACGAATACTTCCTAGTACTAGCTTCAATTACATTGTGCACTTGCGGTTGTTACAATATTAACTAACTTAGAAAAAGTCAATCAACAAGTCATCATGTCTTTGTCACCTCTGGACTTTGAACAATTCTTAAACTTTTATTGTTCCTTTCCTTGCTTTTTGTTATGAACGTCTACAGGTTGTCAACTTCAATCTCCTTTCTTCTGATTTCTTAATCAAACATACTCTCTTTGATTATATCCAAAGAGAGCAGGAGGTGAGTTGCTAATCATCACCACTAGCATCTCCTAGCTATCTGATAACAAGGCTTGAAGATCATCAACAAGAATAATCTTCATTGGAGTAAGTTTGTTGATTTTGTCCCAGAAATCATTTAGATGCTCCAACACTGATTTTCTAACTTTTAACTTCAGGTTCATAAGACTATTAATCAGAGAAGCCTTGTTATGAATAGCTTTCCTTTCAGATAGACCTTCTAGCTTCTTCCATAACTTAAAAGGACCCATTTCTTAAGACATAAGGTATAATATGCCGATCTCGATCTATTGTCTAATAGTGCCTCGAGTTTTCTGCTTCATCTTTTCCATTCTTTATTTGACATCTTTTTAGGTTTTGAAGGAACATCATCCTTCACACCTTTGTCCACATCAATAAGATCAAAGAGATCTTTGCAATATAGAAAGTCCTTCATCACGGGCTCCCAAATCGAGTAATTTGATGGTATCAACTTGACTATGTAGTTGTTTCCACCTTCTATTATTATGGATTTGATACCACTTTTAATACATTAACATAATTATCTAAATATTAATTACAAGAAAGAACTCTTCAATTTGCACTAGCAAAACAATATGAGAATAAGAAACTTAACAATGAAACAAATACCAAGATTTACATGAAAAACCCTCTAGTGCATAAGGAAAAACTATGGGACAAATCAATAAGCAAATCCACTAAACTCAATAAGGATTTACAAAAAGTTGATCACTCACTCCATTATAACAAGTTGTCTCACAAAGTTTCAAGATTGAAACTAATGTTAATATCACAATCAACAAACACTCAAACGAATCCCAAAAACAATCAAACAAAAATGACAATACAAAAATATTTTCCCTCTTTCTATTTTTCCTCACTTTTGGACATTAAGACTGCACTTTCTCTAAAAATCTATGTATTTTTCTTTTTTATATCATGAAATAGGTTTCTTTACACTGTACATGGATTATATATCTTCAGCATCACCTCACTCGTTGTTGTACATAGTTATAATAAGTTATACAATCTCCATACGTGACCATGTATCTTCATACATGTGTGTACATGTCCTTTTATGTCTTCACTCTTCACACATCACATGGTTAATCCACATAGTCATATAAGTCAAGACATGAGTGTGTAGCAGTCTACATGGTTGTGTTTCTCCTTATAAAAGCTTTATCTATCTTATCTTCACTTATTCGTCATTCCCACGAACCATAAACGCATCTACGATCACTGAAAGTCTTAAAAAGAGGGCTGGATACTCAACACCTTTGACATTTATTCTCTCTCCTCTACAGTTTTAAGCAACTACTCTTTGGACAATTTGAGATGACTTATTAACAGAGTGTTGCTAGGCTTGGCATCGTTGTGGAGAAATCTACTTAACACCTTCTCAATAAATTGCTCCTAAGATAACTTCAATACTCCAACTGAAATCTCTATGAAAATTCTCATGCCAAATATCTACTTTACCACATCCAAATACTTTATCTTAAATCTTTTAGGCAACTTCCTCTTTAAATTATCAATCTCTTTCATGCTATAACCTATAATCAACATGTTGTCTACGTATAGAAGTAAAATAATATAACCATCATTAAACTTCTTTAAAGTAGCAATAGTGATCCATGTCACTTCTTTTAAACCCACTGCTATAAATGAAGACGTAAAACTTTTTATACCACTATTGCAAAGTTTGTTTCAACCTGTATAAACTCTTACCTATCTTGCACACCGAATGTTTCTTTCCCAAAACCATATAGCCTTCTGGTTGATGTATGTATATATCCTCTAGGGCACCATGTAAAAATGTCATTTTCATATCTATTTGCTTTAAATGCAAATCTTCAGCCATAATAATATTCAACAAAATTCTAATAGTGGTTAGCTTTATAATAGGATAAAATATCTTGGTATAATCAAATCTTTTTTTAAGAATACATATTAAACACTAATCTTTCCTTAAATCCCACGCTACTATCTAATTATACTTTAATTATGTAAACCAATTTATTGAGTAGTACTTTCTTTCCCACAAGTAATTCAGTTAATTTTCAATTGATATTCTTCTCTAGGAAGCTTATATGCTCATCCATAGCTTACTCCCACATAATAGAATTTCAAATGTCATAATGCCTCAATATTTTTCTATTTTTATCATCCCAAAAGCAATAACCAAACTCATCATAACCATATCCAACGTAAAAAGATTCCATAACCTTATGAGCATGTTTATCTCTTTTATGAGAGACGACATGCATATAAGCCATATAGCTAAAAGTTCTCAAGTGAAAGATTTATCTCTTTTCCCCATTACACCGTTTTTTAGAATCTTGAAACCTAAAAAACAAAACAACGCTCTATTTATCAAGTATACTGGGGTACTAACTGCATGAACTCTTGTACTCTTCACTCACTCATTCAACGTTCAATTCATCCTTTCAATTAACCCATTCTGTCTAGCCTTTTCAAGAACTACAATAGTCAATCAATTCATCCTTTTTTCTTTTTTGTTTGGATGTTGTGTCATTCCCATGTTAACAAATATCTGTCCATATTATAAAATAATAATAAGGAAATGCAAATCCAATAATAAAAATACCTTGTAACCATCTTAATGCATGCGCAATTCGATGCTCAAATCTCATTTATATCGTAATTTCCTCCAACCCTTTGTATATGGAAACTGTTAGTTCAGGAAACTGTTAAAGATACAATACGTTAACAAATAATGAAAATCAATAGTACGATCCTACTGGAACAATTATAAGTTAAAGGATACGCTAGTTAAAAAGTTTAAAATTATCATGACAATTCAAAGTCTTACTAGAAACAAAGTGAAGTCTCATGAATAATTTTCTACTCCTTACAAATTCTTGATTTATTAAAAGAAAATGTATTTTATATCCAAACCTTCTTATTAATCCAACTGATAAATACATACCATAAGAAACTATTAAGCATATCTATATATAACATGTACAAAGGAAATTCACAAATTATTCACACTTAAAATTTAGATAATCTTATGAAACTTTTTTTTGAATTAAGAAAATAAAATATGCTTCTCTTTTTATTATTTTCTAAATTAAAAAGACCTTTAGCATGTTAACTCTATTAAAATTATGTTCATGTTTTCACCACTATATTATGGACCCTTAAAATGTTACCAGAGCTTAAGGGTTCCAAATTAGACATTTTCACAATAACGGTATGATAACTCGTCTTTCTATTCTAAAGACATAGTTTTCTCTTTGTATTATTTCAACTTCTCTTTGTGAAATTGAATGTACTTATAATAATAATCTAATTTTAAAGTAAGACTCCATCTCTTATTAATTCCTACCATCTTCCTCTTTTATACCTAGATCATAACCCCTACCAATAAAATCATCTTCTTTCAAGAAAAATTGAAGAGTACATCCAACCTTTTTAAGTTTAATACTCCCCATCTTAGTCACTACTAAGGAACATTTTGTTTTCCTTAACATCCTTTATTATTTTCTTAAAAATGGAATAAATTGGACATTTGTCTTTAATTTAAATTTTTCATTTTGGTCTCACCTACATACAAGAAAAGGCTTGCCACTAGCTCTTGAAATCATTATTCTTGATTCTAGATTAACACAACACCAATATGATCATATAGGTAATGCTCAAACTACTCTAAATTTCACAATAACGTTTGGAATACTTTTTATCGAATATTTCCTTTCAACATCATAATATTCTTAAGGAATTAAAAGAACAAATCTAAATATTGATGTTTTGATGTAGGACTAAAGTTTTATAACTAATATGCACTACCAAATGATTTATATGCTACAAGACTATACTATTGATCTTACTCTTTCTTCTCAGGTGATGCCCAGTATTTATCAAAGTAAGTCAATTTCTTAAGCAATGTTTCAAAAACTGGACCGAATATCGAACCGGTTAAAGCAAAGTTTTAAATTTAAAGATTTAGCCAGTATTAAACAGCTATAAAACTGGTATATAATATATATGAAGTAAAAATTATAAGAATAAGTAAAAATATAATATAAAATAAAATACTTTATTGAAATAAAATGCACTAGTAATATCTATTAATATATATAATAAATCTAACAATTTAGACTCCGATTGAATCTATAATAATTTAGACTGAGATTGAATATAACATAAATTTTTAAATAATAATAAATATAAACATTGTATTATATATTATGTAATATTCCATTATCCATGTTAGGGCCAGAATAATATAAATGAGAGTTTATTGAGAGATTATAATGTGCATTTTATGTTCATGTATAATATGGCCTACACATACGCGTGAATATTGATTTTTGCACATTAAAATGATTGCATTCATTGACACTTTCTAGGTATAATTGATTTATAAATTTGATTACATTGAGAATTGTGGCTTTTATATGTTGAAATTTGATTTGAAGAGTGTATTTATTGATTTAGAATTTTTTGTAAATTTGAGGATATTTTCGAAAATTTTTGGGTGTTTTTAGACTAGGAAAATGCCAAGTGGCAAGACAATTAATAAATAGTAGTAAAATTAACTGTAAAATGATAGTGGAAATTTTTGTAAATGACTTTGGAAATTATTGACAAGTGTCATTGAAAATTGAGAGAATTGGAGTAAAAATGAGGAAACAAATGGACTAGTAGTTTAAAAGACTAAATGAAAACCATAAGGTGGTGACATGTGACAAGTAACAATTGTCACTTGCCTTGCCACACACCTCACTTTTGTATGGCCTAAATGAAAGACAACCATTTGGTCTTTCATTTTATTTCTTTGGCCAAATGCTCTCATCTTCTTATTCTTCTCTTCTCTCAACTCACGACACTCACCAACCCTCACGATTTTTTATTTTATGCCAACTCCTTCATTTCTTTCCTCAAGATCCTTATTATCTCTTCATCTTGTCACAGAAAAACCTAATCTCTCCTCCATAAATGAAGATGATCTTGGGATTTTTGGGAGTTAGGGCTACGTGATCTTCAACTTTGGAGCCAAAACAAGTAAGTGTATTATTATCAATCTTTGTGATTTTGCTAAATGAAGCATATATGATGATAGTTTAGTGTTTAATGATCATGATAGAGGAGTTGAGATATGTGTAACATTGATGTTGCAATAAATAGATGTATATTATGTTTTAATGTAAATGGTATTTATGAGTTGTTTTAAGGGAGGATTGACAGACTAAATGGTGATGAAGTGTGTTGGAATAAGCTAGATGGAGTATTTTCACTGAACATATATATGTATTTTAGCCATAACTTGACTTGTAGATATCTAAATGAGATTATTTTTTATTTATATTAAACTAGAGACATATAGCTACAAATTTTCTGAAGACATCAAATTTTAATTCTATCTCTAAGAATTCCAAAATTAGACTTGAAGTTAAGTACTGGTAGTAGTTTAAGAATAGTCCAAAGTGTTTTGAGTATAACTTTCAAAATACTAAATCAAATTATATGATCTTAATGTCATTAGAAACTGAAGACATAGAGGAACAATTTTTTTAGAAGAAAATATTGCCTAAATACTCCATTTTACTAGTCACTTGTCATAATTATCATGATAAGATGACCTAAAAGTATATTTTAAGGAAAAAAAAGCTGGAAATTTGGAAGATAAACTGCTGGGATTTTTGGATTTGCATAACCCACGATTATGGGAACAGATTAAACATCAAATATGCTTCTTTTATGTGTGGTTTGGGATAACAAGTGGTTAGGTACTTTCATATGATGCCTTTAGGCTTGAATGAAGCTTGAATTGAATCTAAAATGATGCTTAAATAAGTAACCAAATGAGTGATATGTTTAGGGTGATGAATTAGGATATAAAGTAAGCATGAATTGTTATACATTAAGTGTTTAAATCTGAAATTTTAAGATGTTATAAGAATAAAAGGGATCCTATAAAGGATAATGCGATTCAAAAAAAGGTCAATGATGTGTATTAAGTAAAGGTGAATGATAAATTGGATATTTTTTTGATCTTTTAATGCTTGAATGACCTTGATGAATAATTGAATGATGAACATAGAATAATCTTGTATAATTGAGGAGTAAACCTAAGTTCAATTTAGACATATGTGAGTGTTGATATATGAATGATCATAAGATGTAAATAAAGGAAATATACCTAGGATTGTCATTGAGCATGCATTACACATAATCCATATACACATAGGCATAAACGAGTATTTATATAATTATGCAAAATTGTGATATGTGTAAACGTATATTACATGATATAGAAGAGCATTTAGAGCGTCACCATCCAGTCGTTGTCGGGACTTTGAGGTAATAGCTTTCTGGAGCAATGTGAGTAACCTAGACGGTCTCACTTAATTGATTGTTTGTTTTAAATTATGTTCTGAATTATCTTATGAATGTGATTTTGATTGTGTTAATTTTGGACTTTGAAAGTCTGAGGCATTTGATGCATGAATGAGATATTAGAAGTGCTCTTTGTATATAAATCTGACTGAAATAAGTGTACTTGATAATTTTATTGAATGCTAGACCAAGGTTCGATGATAAATGTATTCTGAATGTGAATATGAAATTATGTGATTGATTGAGAATATGAATGTGAATGTGATGCATTCCATTACATGAATGCATGAACAGATAATGGCAGTTGTGACCTGAGTAGCTACCGAAAATGAGCTTAAAGCTCATAATGTGATTAAGAGTCAAAGACTCACTATGTATAATGAGCCCTATATCCTTAATAGATAAGGGACAGTTATCAATGAGCCCAGTATCCACAATAGGTACGAGACAGTTATAGGCACTCGGTCACAACAACGTAATAATCGGAATGAGTCTTATGAACATTGCATATACATCTAATATGTGCGTTTGAATGATTGTAATGTATTGTTGACTTGTATTTGAATGAGAACGTGAGAATTGTGAATAAAGTGTTATGTGATGCTACTTGATGATAATAAAATGACATGAATTATGTGATAGTATGTATTGAGGTGATGTATAAATTGAGTGAACCATTGAGAATAGTTACCTCACTAAATTCGCAAAACTCACCAAAATTATAACGTTAATATTTCAGGATCGAGAGATGACACTAGTGACAGAGAGACTCTACAAGAAGCATAGTTCTTGTACTTTTGGATCAAAGAAATGGCTCAAAAGTCGATCAGCTGAGACTGAAGGATTATTTACAAATTTTTGTATAATTCATCTTTCATGTAGCGTGTTTTGTATTAGGTTTCGATGATGTACTTGTATGGATGTTTGAAAGCTACAATGTATATACATTCGGTTTTCATGAAATGAAATGAGGAACTTTTGAATTTTCAATATTGTGATATTTTATTAATGATAATGCCATGTTTAAGTTAATGATGTGAGTGCTCTAACATGCCACTCTTGCGGGGTACATATTCGGATATAACTCAGAGTATCATGTATGTGTCATGCAAGAGTGAAGTGTTACATATTATCATTTATTTAAAGACTCGTAAAAATTAAAGTATATTTAAAAAAGTTAATAAAAAAGACTAACTTTATTTTAACTTCTTTTTCAATGTCTTCTAAGCATACTTCTTTATAATTTAAATATTATTTTTAACAATTCTTAAATTATCTTAAGCAAAATTACTTATATATACTAATTAATAATTCAATTTATTAAACAAATTTATGATAAAAATAATAATTAGTTTTTAACAATGATAATTTAAAATTTTTCAATATTTATTAGTGATATTAAATAAATTTAGTATTTTTTAAGAATGAAAATAGTAATTTATTTTTTAACAATAATAATTTAAAACAAAATTTTAAATTAAAATATAAAAATAAAAATAAATTATATAAATTATTTTTTAACAATAATAATTTTTAAAAAATTAAATTAAAATATAATTATATAAATAAATGATATAAATTAAAAATATAATTTGTTAATTAGGATGTGTGAGAATTGAAAATAAAAAACAAGTTGATTGGAAATTCAAAAGATTTAAGAGTACGACGTATTAAAACTCAAGAACTACGTGGAAGGGAGAGAAATTCATGGTGGGTCCTACATATTGAAGAACAATGTGGGTCCCACGTGTTACTATAGCCATGATTTGTCAAAAAAAAGAGGGTGGGTACCACATGCTCATATGGTGGGTCCCATATGCTAAAAAAGTTGGTTGAGTTATTAGCCAATCGGTTGTTAAAGAAAACCGTCCGGTTTCTAAAAATTCGACCAAATATAAACCGTTCTGATTTTTGGTCTGGTTTACATTTATAACCCTTAGTTTATATTTATTTCAGTCAGTTTATATTTATTTCAGTCAGACTGGTCTGCTCGGTCCAGTTTTTAAAATATTAATCTTAAATACTAAATTGTTTCTAAATTTAAGGAAAAACTTTCTTAAAAAATTTATTAAGCTGCTTCTTAATTGCTGGGTTACTAGCTATAAGAAATTATTTCAATTATTATAAATTTATTGTTGACATAGTATGCAAACTTCTATTTAAAGAAATATTTCAGTATAGAGATTTAGTTCAAGTCAATTGAGGAAGACACACCAGTAGAACTCTTTCCTTGACATATCATTAGAATTCTTTCCTACTTTTATATTGGCAAATTAGCCAAAAAAAAAATGCTATTTTAGTTTATTCGTTTGCATTTAAAGATGAGTTAATTTTGTTTTTAGATAAAAAATATTGTTATTAAAATGCTTTCAATTGTTCATACTATTTAAAATACGAAGAAACATGATGATGAAACTCACTAACCTTGATGACAAAATTCAAAGATTTCTTCTAAAAATCTCTCAAAATAATGATATCTTGATGGAGATTCAGAATTGGATTTTTAGAAGTCTTTAACAAGTTTGACTATTATATTTTATATCTTCCATCAAACAATTTTGTTATTTCATCACCTCAAGAATACAAACTTCCTGAAATTGAAAAACATTAAAAAAAAATCCCTTCCAAAGGATATTCAAACTTCACTAAGAAGATATGGATTCTCAATTTCAACGCTTTACTTAGATGCTTATGAGATCTATAATGCAATAATTTGAAAAAGACTTTCCACCGTTTAAGGCTCATATAGAAGATATTTTTCAACATTGGTAGCCCATCACTAGCCTCTATATCATTTGATAAACGATTATTTATCTATATTTATATACCCATATTTAGTATGTTTTGCATGTTATTTACAAGTTTTATAGTATTTATAGTAATTAATTTGCTTCAAGTGTATTTTTTATATAATAATTGCCTTTATAGACTAAGAGGATACGTAATTTAGGTGAAACTGTAACATGGAATGGAATAATTGGAATAATTGTGAACTTACACTGCCTTATATAGTGATCATATAAGTCACTATAAACGTTTAGAGCTTTAAAGACACAATTCTTGCTTGTGTAAAGTTACACGTCCAACATACAAAACTATGTATGTTGACCATGTAAGTCTCTATAACCATGTAAAGTTAATAATTGAGGTATTTTTAGAGATGTACAGTCACTTACATGTTTATGTAAGTGTTCGTGTATATCCCAAGAACCTAGTTTGTTGATATATAAGGATATTAAAAAGACTACATGAAAAGAGGCATATTAGAAGCGATTGAATTCAAAGAGAGGCAACTAGAGTCATCAGACACATTTGAAAAGGAAGAACAAAAGCACATATATAAGTTGTATACAATAAAGGAGAAGGGCAAAAAGTGGAAGTATCAAGTTAATCTAACCTTCTAAAATTTCCAAGTCAAGGCTTCCAAGTAGATTCATTATTTTCTTATTCTATTGATAACATTAATATCTTAATGACTCCATCTCAAGTTTATCTCAATATACTTATCCACTGACACAACTTTTGAAAAAAAAATATTCTTACCTTAGTTATGCAACCAAGCTAAAGATGTCTAACAAATAAAAGAAATGGTAAACATTTTGACAACTCATAAGTTTCCCTCTAAAGGTAAAAATAATCTATTAATGCAAGTAAAAAATATTTGAAAACTATCTTTTAGAAGAAAAAGAAGTAAAAATTAAATATATATGCACATAAAAGTATTGATTTAAAGGCTTAGAGATATATTATCATTATCATCATCATTATCACATCCAGTCTGAAGTTCTGCAATAAAGCAGGGTCTGGGGAGGTCTGATAGTATGTAGCCTTACCCTTACATAGTAGAGAGGCTTAGAGATATATTATCACTCAACTTATAAAGAGATTATAACTATAAGGTGTAATTTTTGAAAACTAGAGCTTCATTTGGCAAGGCAGAACCTTTAAATTGAAATGAACATATCATCTTCTCTAAATATACTATTGTTCAGTCAAAGAAAGACCTTTTTATTTCACTATTGGTATGCACTAAATGATTCACTAAATTTATCTTTTATTTTAAGTATATAAAGTGGCATAATAACATCCTTTTGTTTATGCTTTCCAAGCCTTTAAACATCTTACCTCCTCCCAAATCATTATAGTTAATATGACTACTCCCATAAATAACATTTTAAAACACTTACTTATATATATATATATATATATGTACTGATAATTTATTTACCTCTCCATATAATCACTATATGGTTTTGTTCTTTCATCACTCTATTCTTAGAACCTTGATCCTCCATGCTCACTTTAAATGACGTATCTACAAAAATCTCCCTTTCGAATCTTATTATCTTAATTCATTAAAATTTTTATAAATATTGGAAGTTTCAATCCGTAGAATTCACTAATAGTTATATTTTCAGAACTACATTTTTATCTTTGATGGTTTACAGTATAACCTTATTGATTATGCTATTAAATTAGATATGGATTATGCAATTTGGATAGACCATTGTAAAATTTTTTATATCACTTTTAGCTTATAAATTCCGATTTTAATTCTTTTAAATTCCATGACTCTCAAGTCCCAATTGAAGTTGCTATCAACTGAAGAAGAATAGACCAATCATTGAGTCTATACACTCACTAACTAATTATGAATACTTGTCACTAACACATAAGGCAAACCTTTCATAAAAATGGTGAACAAAATTTTGAATAAATCAATATATTCTTCACTTATATAATTTAAGATAAAAATAACAAAAAGGGACTAAAAGATCATAAACAAAAAAGTTGAGCTAGTTGTAAAACAAAAAAGGCGTTAGGCTCACCATTTCACCACATAAATGATTACTTGAGTCTTAAAAGAGCTTTTACAAATTTAAAGAACTAAAACATAAACGTTGGTTTGAATAATAATAAAAAATTAAAACTATTTAATTAACATATATGTTTAAATGTCTAGAACTTTATGGCTTTGCCTGGGTATTAAAATTAAATGGAGATCGCCAAAGCTATGTCATTAGGCTTAAAAGGATATTTTATTTTTAATTAATTTTAAAATAAAATTTGAAATGATTATAAATGACTTGAATTTAGGGTAAAGAAAGAATTAAATTTTGTTTAACACTAAAAAGGAAATTATATTGATTAAAAGAAAGGATGATATTTATATAAAAAAAAAGTGAGACCCTTTATTTATAAAGTGAAATTGATTTTAAAATAAAATTAACCTTTAAACTATGAATATAATTGGAAGACATATTGCTTTTATAAAAAATATGCTTAAACTAAGTAAGTTAAGGAAAAAAGAAACGTGAATTTAATTAAATGGGCCTAACTATTTAAAAAAGAAGTGAATTTAGAGCCTAAATTTAGGCATTTAGGCTTAATATGGTTTATCTTAACAGGAAATATGGACTAGGTAAATTGCAATTTGGGTTTGATTGGTTTCTTCGGCATTTTATGGGATCAAGTGAATTAATCCTTTTATTTGATTCCAATTAGGCCTTATTATTTACTAAGTTATTTTCTTAAGTCATTTTATTATTAGTGTCAATATTTAATTTTCTCTCTCTTTTTCATTCTTTTTATTTTATATAATTCTATCTCTTCAATTTTAAAATAAAATATAGTCCCCTATCTTTTCTTTCCTCCCATTCTAGTTGCATGCACTTTTATTTGTATCTATTTTCATTTTATCATATTCAATTTGTATTGTTGTTCATTACATTTAATTTACATTTTTTATTTTAAATTTTTTCAATTTTGATTTTATTCATATTAAATCTTAACTAGTTCTGATTAAATTCTAAATTTACATATTTATCCATAATAAATTTTAATTAGTTAACAATTTAATTTAATTATAGTTTTTGAATACTTTATTTTAAAATTGGGTTGACTATGACATTTTCTTTTTATTTTGGAGAAATTTGGTTAAATAATATAAAAAATGAATAACAAGAATTGTTAAGTAATTTCAACATTTGGGATATTTCTTCTATTATTTTCAGTTGGAGGGAAAGAAGTTAGGAGGAAGTTTTAGGAGAATTTCTTAATTAACTTTTGAAAAGAAATAAATAAATGCTAGAATATAAGTGGAAATTGAATAAAAAATTAGGAATAAAACTAAAAATCAACAATTTTAGAGTTCATAATTGGCTAAAAAATGATGTATCTTGATTTTATCTGAGTTGCCACACTTCTAAGTAAGAAACAATAATCCTTTTTTCTTTTAGTTGCACCCATTGTCTCCCAATGTTTGTAGTTGTAACCTTGCTCAATGAGAACCTTAGCATCTTATTCTCTTATAGGAAGCAAGTTACCTTTGATCCTTTGAGTTTTTCAAGTAGAAAAATTACACAAACAAGGAAGCAAATGCTTCAAGATTAGCTTAATGATGTTATAGAAGTGGCCAAACATGTAGAATCAAGTTAAATTAATGGATAAGCATTGGTTAGTTTACTTCAAGCTAAGGTTGAAAGCCTAGATTTGAACATGACTATGTAACAACCTGTATAACTTTGTAAAAAAATTCATTTGTAAAACACAATCTTAGTCATAAGCATGTCCTAAACTTGTCTAACTTTGTAAAGTTATAAAAGGATCTATGACCTCAAACACGGGCATATCACAAATGGTGCCAAACTTTGAGAAGTTGTAAGATGATCCTATAATCTCAAACACGGGCATGTTCTAAGATGTGTCTATTGGTGTTAAAATTACAGTAACAAACATGGCCTAACTTTAAAACATTAATTAAATGATGTTTCTTTTCAATTTTAGGTAGTTTTTGAGTTATTTTTTTAATTGGGAGATGTGCATGCTTCTTTTCCTTGTTCTTTAGTAAAATTCAAATTTATCAAATAATTCTTCTTTATGGCATTCGAATACTTATTAAATTTGATTCTTGATTCCTTATAATCAATAGATTAATCTCTTTATACATCTATTTTAACTTTCTTGGGGTTGATTCAAACTTGTTCTTGGGTTCTCGAGGGCATATTCCTAGGTGAGTTCATATCAGTTAGTATTAGAACTTGACTCTAAATCAAGTTTAGTCATCTTTTAAATATATTATATTTCTTATCTTTCAGTTCACTTTTTCCTTTTAATCCTATAATTCCTTTTATTGAGTCCTTTTCTTATTTATGAAGTGTCAAAAAATTCAAAATTTTAATAATCTTCTTATATAGGGTCCTTTCTATTTATTCTTTTATACTAGGGTTTTTTTCTTCATTAAATTCCTTCATTTCATGCCATTTATACTAGATTGTTTATGTGAGTATAAAAATAAAAAAGGAAAAGAAATAAAAGAAAAGAAAAGAAAAGAAAAAAAAATGATGCATCAACAGTTACCTCATGAAAATATTCCCTAAATGTGGTTGAAATTCTTATTGATCTTTCCTAGTTTTACCTTTTCCCCTTACTTCTTACTCAACCTGAATGTATTCTCTTTCCTTAACTATATCTATGTTGGGTTTCTTAAACTTTACTAGGATGAAGTCTTTGTTTGAGTTTATTTAGTAATTTAAAGAACTTACGAACGAAGAAAATTAATGGTAAAAGGAAAGAGTGTGTAAGCAACATTAGTGGAGAAAAGATAAAATTTAGGTGAAATAGGAGTAGATTGAATGGCATTAATTGATAGAATCTTGTGAAGGATTTTTATCAAGATAAAGGTGAAGAGGAATGGAATGATGACAAGTTTATGCTTTAAGCTTTGTAACAACAATTTGAATTCATGAATATGATATTTGGTAAGACCAAAAATTAATTAGAGTTATTAGGTACTATTATAGATAATTTGCAAAAGGGGCAATCACCATAAGTTCCTAATGTATGTTGGTAACAAAAGTGAATTATCTAAGATTATTTCATTGATGATGAATATGGGGACGTCTTACATAATGCATTCCAACCATTATGAAAAGATATGGGTAGTTGTTTTTGAAAGAAGAAAATAAAATGAAACTAACTAATAAAAACAAATTAAAGAAAACATGCAAAAAATGATAAAAGTGGAGAATTCAGTAGGGACCCGATTCTTTGGTTCAATCTCGGTCTACACCCTAATTAAGCATATTTCATTAATTTGTTGTTCTCAAACCTCTCATAGAAACTATTAATCGTGAGTTAATAATTAACCTGAGTTTTTCCTTAGGTCTTGTTTAATCAAGATACGATTGTTGATTAAACCTAACTACCAAATAACCTAGGACGTTCTCTAGATTAATTAGGCAGTAACATTACGAATTAAGAAAATTGATTAATCAAGGCAACAACTATATATGATGCATCATTTAATCTAGGTTATGTTATTCCTAATGATTATGAATCATTAGTCGTTACGTATGAATTTCAACAGAACAATTACAAATGATATCGAAATTATAGCAATAGGTTTGCAATTAACAATTTAATGAACGCATTAAAATTATCATCTCACAATACCCAATGGGTTCATATACAAATAACCGAATAATAACGAAAATCTGGTTATTCATACACAAAAATCAAATCAATTAACATAGGACAGCACAATCAATTTCTAAAGAGAGGAAGAAACAACAAAATAATAAAAAATACTTAACTCAGGTCGTTGGCATCGATGTCGCCTCCGAATCGGTGTCGAGAAGCTTTCCATATTCATTTTCATGCTCTAAAAGTGAGTCATTTTCTCCATATGCCCTCTCCTCTCTTTATTGTTCACGATGGGACAATTAAAGATGTGAGTCCAAGGTTTTATTCATTGCTCTCTGGCACTTTATTCTGCCGCTTCACCTCTCCACTGTGCCCAGCCAAGCTGCGTCGCACTGTTCCCTTAACTTCTTTAAGCTGCAAGCGGTAGCCCTTCTCCTCACACCTGCGCCTCCACTCCTCTGCACTAGGTCATTCCCCCGCACTATTGCTTGATGGGACAAATAAAATTTGAGGTTTTATTGTCCTAGCACTCCTGTTCTACGCTCACACCTAGGCCCCGCTCCTTGTGCTTTTTTTAATAAAACACATGTGTTAAGTGCATGTCATCTGCATTTAACGTAGACACTGTTTCTCCAACTATTACGTGTTGGTCCATCTGCTGCTGTTTTGGGCTTCTGCAATTTCCTTTGGCTGCTTTCCATTACGCTGTCATTTTATGCTTCATATTTTCCCAGTTGCTTCTCACGTCATTTTGTTTAGTTCTTTGCTGTCGTTTAACTCCTTGCTTAGCTGCGCTTTTGCTTGGCCACCTTTGTTTTATCAACCATTAAATTCATGTAATTGCAGGCAAAAATATGCACTGTGAGTGTTGACTTCCAACAGCCCCCTTCTATAAGTTTTATGTTTTATCTTATCTTCTCTTGCTCCAATATTTTTCATTTTTGTTCGACGAAGACAAATGAATATGAATCTTCAGAAAACAACCAAAATATAGAGCTTTCGTCTGACTTTAATTTCTTTTCTTCCGAATTGTACCTAAAATCATACATGAATTAAAGTGAGTATCTTAAAAAAATTTGTATCATTAATCACTTAGTGTAAATAATTAAATGTATCATCAATTAAACACATATCAATTTCCCCCATACTTAGCTTTTGGTCGTCCTCGGGCAAAACATTAAAATTACGCTCAAAGATCCTAAAACATTGACTCATTTCCTAAATGTTCGAAGAAAATATAATCACAAGCGAAGATAAGTGACTTTCAAAAATCATAGCAAGATGTCAACATTCTAAGCTTTCACTTATGATCAATAAGCATTCATCATCTTCAAAAACTGAGTAATTTAAAACTGAGTAATTTAATAGTAGACTCGGAAAATGTGTTT
>JANSVB020218584.1:0-10077 GCA_025504935.2 Erythroxylum haughtii
ACTAGAAACTTAAGAATTGGGAGAACAATTTTTAGAAGGAAATGTTACCAAATTACTTGGTCTTCCTAATGTGAATAATTGAGCAAAGTGGACTCGAAAGTTGGTTATGAGATAAATATGTATTGAGCAATTGAGTATGGTTTCACATGATTGGCAATGTGATAAGATTAAGGATAAGAAACCCAAAATTTGTCATGAACATGCATCATACAAATTTGATATACGTGAATGTGCATAAATGATTTCATAATCATGCCCAATAGTAATAAATGTTTGTGTTAAATGTTATAGAGGAACACATAGAGGGACTATTTCCAGATATTGCCAGGACTTCGAGGTAATAAGCAAAAAGGGAGCTTTTGTAAGCAATCTAGTAAGAAATTTTGTAAGTAATTCTTAATGAATATTTGTAAGAAATTTATTAAGTAATCCATGAGTATTTATAAGTAATTTAGATGGTCTCTTTTGTAAGTAAATTTTTGTAAGTGATCTTTGAGTATCTGTAAGTAATTCAGTAAGAAGTTTTTGATGGTTTTGCTTTGACTACTTTGTTGGCTATTTATTTTTCTACATTGAATGATTTGCAAAGCAGTCAGTAATCTCAAGGACACTCATACTTTACTTTATTATATTTAGAACTGAATTGAATTGTGTTTTATGCTGATTGTGTTCTAAACTTAAGACAATGAATGTCCGAATTATTTGATTCCTATAAATATGATTGACTAATTATTATGCACATGAAACGAACTTGTTTGGTTTTGTAACTGTCAAGTCTTAGTCAAGGTTAAATAGGCATGCCTAGAAGGATCTACAGTAGCTTCTGTGACATTTCAGTGTTGGGATTTCGGTCTCCCCGTGTGTAAGTCTCGTTACCCACTTATGTTCATGGATTAACAGTCTAACCCGTTTTTATTTGATCTCTAATAAGTTTTGATAAGAAACAAACCATATTTTTGATCTGATGGGTTAATATCCTATTCTGAAAATCTGTTTTGATTGTGTATACTCTATTCTGCTATTGAAATGTCTGACTTTAGCATGCAAAGTGTTTTCATTAATAAATCTTATTATATTCTAAATTTCAGTATGTTGAGATGCTACAACATGATTCAGTACCTGGTGGTTAGACATAGTTTAGTTATTACTTACTAAGCTATATGTTTAGCATGATAAATTTATCCCATGTAGACTTAGAGAGAAGGACTTAAGGACTGGGACAAGTCAATCGCAATGGCCAAAGGAGTCTGAGTTTTTGTTTGACAAAAATGTATTTTAAATTTTTTGATTTTTGACATGTATATGGAATTTGTGTGAAGGATTGTAATAACCATAATACAGGCTGGTTTCTGAAATTATGATATGTAATATATGTTTGCTTTAGTTTTTGAATATTTATGTAATGAATGTTTTGTGTGTTTTGAAATGCTTCCGCATTGATTTGTTGTTTGTTTCTATTTGTGAGTTAGATGTGGCACTCTCGTATGCTCTTAAGGGGTATTGGGGTGCCACAATGTTATTTTTCTCTCCTATTAACTTTTAAATTTCCGTATTATATTGTTTGTGTTTTCATTTTTACAAGAGACTCCATTACTTTTAAAATACGGACCATTTGTTTGTAACTTCGCAAGAGGTTCCTTTTAGTTTAATAGACTATTTCTAGTTTTAAATTGCTTTAATAGGATTTATTGTCTAATAAGCTTCTATTTTTTCTTTAGCTGGGATCTGTCTATTATACGAATTGAAAGTACCTAAAATTTTTTAAAGTCACACACAAATCACCCCCTTTTGTCTATGTTTGCTTTATCGTTTAGTATCAAAGTGAGGTTTCACATTTATTGTTTTTTAAAGCACGTCATAGATCATGCAAACAATTTAAGAAGCCTTGAAGGATAATTTGTCTCAAAGCCTCTTTAATTCAATAGAAACAACTATTCATACTAGAAAAAGAGAATGACAAATTTTCTCCAATTTGTAGATATTGAAGTCTGGTAAGCCATTAGAGTTGGAGCTACCTTTCTTGCTATAGAAATCATAGAAATATGATCTGATGCTAATAAAAAAAATGCATAGCTAAATGCTAAAGCAAAACATCATTTGATCTTTACACTATCTCTAGATAAATATGAGAAGATTACTTCTCTACAACAAAGGAAATGTGGGACAAACTACAAGTCACATATGAAGGAACGAATTAGGTAAAGAAACGTAGAATAAGCCTTTTAGTGCATTTATATGAAACTATTGGAATGAAATAGGGAGAAATCATAGATGAATTCTTCATACAGTCTAACAACATCATAACAACCTTAAAGAACTTGGAAAAGATATGCCCTAATGATGAGCTTGCTCGTAATGAAGATTTTAAGATCACTACCAAAGGAATGGAGACCTAAAGTGATAGCCCTAGAAACTATAAAGGATCTAGACACTATTTCACTCGATTGGCTATAATGAAATCTGTTGATCCGTGAAACCGAGCTTAGGAGAGATGAAGGATACTCCTATAGAAAAGGAATGGCACTAAAAGCAATTGATGAATCAAACGGTGATGAAAGTGATACTGAGTTGTAAGTAGATGGAGACGAGAAAATCAATGGATAGTTAATAGTGATTTTTTAAGACACATTACATATGAAACATCACATTTTAACTTCATTGAAGTGTTGTCTTTGCTGATAAAAATAAAGCAAATGCCATCAAAATTGATAAATTGGTGATTCTAACTCTACCTTTATTGATAATGCCCTTTATGTTGGTGATTTCAAGCATAACCTATTAAGTGTAAGTCAGTTAACTTACAAGGGTTATAGAGTCATTTTCTAAGCATCTCATTGTGAAATAGTCGATAATCATAATGATAATATTTTATTTGTTAGTCCTAAAAATAAAAACTTTTACTGTGCTAAATTGTAAGACATGTCTTCACAAGGTATTAATCCTCACAAAGTGCTAAGTGTTTTGATTCTATAAAAAAGAATTCATTTATTTGGCACAGAAGATTTGGACATGCTAGCATTAACATTCTATCAAAATTGTCCAAGAATGAGTTAGTAAGAAGACTAATTATCGTGAAGTTTGAAAACAATCAGGTTTGCGAGGCTTACTTGAAAGGAAATCAAATCAGAAGCAAGTTCCCTCATAAAATATTGTGTCTACTAAACAACTGCTTGAACTTATACATATGGATTTATTTAGTCCCACCAGAACTCAAAGTTTTAGTGGTAAACATTATAGTTTTGCATTAGTGAATGATTTTTCCATATTTACATAGGTTTACTTCCTATTAAATAAAGATGATGCTTTTGAAGTTTTTGAGAAGTTTTGTAGAAAAAATTAGATCAAAAAAGGATACTGCATTACTTCAATTTGGAGCGATCATGGAGGAGAATTTGATAAAAAAAAACATTGAAGACTTCTGTCATAATAATGATATGAATTGCAACTTTTCTTGTTTAAGTACTCCTCAACAGCATGGTGTCATTGAGAAAAAGAATAGGACCCTAGTTGACATAGCCAGACAATGCTATATGAAAGTGACCTACCCCATGGTTACTAGGCAGAAGTGGTATCCTCTATTTATTATATACTCAAAAGGTGCCTTATAAGTCCTATTCTAAAAAAGACCACCTATGAGATGTGGAAAAGAAGAAAATCAAATATCGCTTAAGTTTAAGCTTTTGGTAGCAAGTGCTTTGTTCTAAATAATAGAAAAGACAATTTTGGAAAGTTCGATGCGAGATCTGATAAAGCTATCTTTCTAGGCTACAATATCGCCAGTAAAGAATTTAAAGTTTACAATAAAAGAACAAATAAGATAGAAGAATCAATACATGTAGTATTTGATGAAGCACTACCCTCGACAAAAAAAGTTGATTCAGATGATGAAGAGCATCCCGTGGCCCCTAAAAATACATCACAGACTCAAACAACACCTATAGTACCTTTGGAATTACAAGATCGAGAAGGTCCTTCTGAAGCCAGGATAGAGCAGGCTCCTTCCTCTTAGTA
Organism: Erythroxylum haughtii; assembly: GCA_025504935.2. Classification (NCBI taxonomy): domain Eukaryota; kingdom Viridiplantae; phylum Streptophyta; class Magnoliopsida; order Malpighiales; family Erythroxylaceae; genus Erythroxylum; species Erythroxylum haughtii. The sequence continues at coordinate 4,012 of JANSVB020218584.1, forward strand.
GAAGCCTATGTAATGAAGAATATCAAGAGAATGGAGAGGTCAGGATACACATCAATACATTCTGGGAGACCCTTCTAAAAGTTTAAGAACCAAATCATCCTTCAAAACTAACTTTATTGTCATCATCTCACAATTAGAACCAAAAACCATTGAAGAGGCTCTTTCATTGAGTTTTAGCAATTAAAGATGAACTGAATCAATTTAACAAAAACAAAGTTTGGAATCTAGTACCTCGTTTTCAAAATAAATCAGTCATTGGAACTCATTGGGTTTTTTGAAACAAACTTAACGAAAATGGTAAGGTGGTAAGAAATAAAGCTAAACTTGTAGCTCAAGGTTATAATCAATAGGAAGGTATTGATTTTAATGAAACTTATGCCCTTGTTGCTAGACTGAAATTGATTAGAATTTTAATTGCCTTCGTATGTTATAGAAACTTTAAATTGTTCCAAATGGATGTCAAAACTACCTTCATAAATGGATATATTAATGAAGAAGTGTTTGTTAATCTCTTTGAAGACCAAAACCATCCTAGCTACGTGATAAAGTTGACTAAAGCCTTGTTGGTCTAAAACAGGCCCCTTGAGCATGTTATGAGAGGTTAATCTGTTGAGCATGGTGTGATAGATTAAGTAATTTTAATAACTTTGAAAGAGGAAAGGTAGATAAAACCTTATTCATTAAGAAAATGGAAAATGATTTACTTATAGTGCAAATATATGCTGATGACATTTGGTGATACTAATTAACCATTATGTGAAGAATTCTCAACGTTATTGTAGGGGGTTTGAAATGAGCATGATGGGAGAACTATCCTTCTTTCTCTGATTACAAATTAGGCAAATAGAAAAAGGGATCTTCATTAGCAAAGACAAATACATAAAGGAACTCATTAAGAAATACCATTTTGAAAATGGCAAACCGATGGGTATTCCTATATATACTAGAACTAAACTTGATAAGGATGAACAAGGCTAGGCTACAGGTGAAACAAAGTATAAAGAAATTATTATATCACTACTATATCTTACAAGCTCAAGACCAGACATTATGTTTAGTATTATAGAGGTAATAAAGTCGATCGAAAAAGCATAAGTGGTTACTATCAATTTCTTAGAGGATGTCTAGTTTATTAATCTTGCAAGAAACAAAATTTCTCATCTCTTTCAACAACCAAAGCAGAATAAGCTCAAATCTTATGGATGAAGCATCAACTCCAAGATTTCTCTATGAAATTTAATCATATTCCTATATTATGTGATAATACTAGTGCAATAAATCTTTTAAAAATTATGTGCATTATTCTAGGATTAAGTACATAGAAATCAAGAATCATTTTCTTAGAGATCACGTTTTAGAAGGTACCATTGATCTTTTGCATGTTAATACTGAAAATCAAGTAGCTGATTTCTTTACTAAGTCACTCTTTGAAGATAGATTTCGCCTCTTGAGAAATAAGCTTGGTATGTGCAAACTATCTGATATTATTTTTGTATGAATTTTCTATGCTACTTCTCTCTGTAAACATTAGCAGGATCCTTCTTCTTTAGAAGGCTCCTCTTACGTTTGAGACCTTTACTTATTTTATTAGGCTCCTTTTAGTTTAGAAGGCTCCTCTCAGTTTATTAAAGCATATTACATGTGTCCCAAAAAGGAAATCATTTATGAAATCATTTCAGCTTTTAAAAATGCATGCACAGTTTTGACAAGCAGGTGTACGGGATTGATAGAAGAGACATAGCCAATCACACTTCCTCATTTAGTTTGCACGACTGCCTATTCTCATAATCTTAATCATTATCTTTCTTAGCAGGATTGTTCCTTTTGCACCTTAAATTTCTAATTTCTTTCTGTTTTTCCTCTCTGTACCTAAACTTCTCGTCTTCTCTCTATTTTATTCCTCCAACCTCAATGGCACAAATGAAATCAAAGGGACAGAAGAAAACCATGGCTTCAACTTGTAAGCATGAACAGACTCTTGTTTTTGAGTCTTGTTCTCTGTCTCCAATAGTAAGTTCTCTCAACTCTCACACTGAACCTATCTCTATTTACTTTAAGCCCCAAACTTTAGACAACTCCTTTTAGGAAAATCCATAGGAGAGAAAGACAAATTTTAGCTATGTTGTCCCTAGAATCAGACTCGGATTCATCCTTTGAAAACAATGAACCTTCAGTCGTACAACAACTTGTATTTGAATCTAGTGGAGAAGAAGAATAAGGGAAAGAAGAAGAATAAGGGAAAGAAGAAGAAGAAGAAGAAAATGAAGAAAAATAAGAAGAGAAAGAAAAGGAAGAAGAAAATGAAGTAGAAGAATCCTCGAGTGAGGGGGAGTAAACAAGAAAAATAAGATTTCATATACCCATTCTTACTCTGACTACTCCCACCCCTTCCACTACTTCCACTACTTCTAAAATTGATCCTAAAATTGGACGAAACAATGTGTGATAAATTGGTAAGATATTTCTCCTCACATATAAGAAGAGAGGAAATTGATGGAAAGCAGGTAATCATCTCGTGGGTTCATTCTGGGTGTAATTATAGTTGGTAGGACTGACGTTCCTTGTCACAAGTGGGACATTTTTAACATTGATCTAGGAGAGACTGTGGATTTTATATGTCTGGACACTGAGAATGCCCATGAACGAAGACCCCGGTGTAGACACTTGGACCTACTGCGAAGATGCCTTGCATCCATTTCGGCTACTTCAATTTTTCCAAGGAGTAGCTTAGTAGGAAGATGCAACCTTCTTGATATGTAGGTGGTCTATAATCTTTTGAAGGGTAATAAGATGAACCTCCCAAAAATGATTATGAAGTTAATGGTGGACAAGGGAAGTCATAAGAATACCACTAGTGGCCTACCGTATAAGAAGTTATTGACTAAGATTTTTGCTTATTTTAGAGTGCCTTTTGATAATCTAAATTGGCATGAGCCTACAAAGTTTCACTGTTCAATTCCCTTCCAATTTGGTTACAAGATAAAGGAAAATGTATGGGTAAAGAAGAAGATAGAAAGAGTAGCAGGTCATTTAGGTCCTACCCCATAATAGTCAGGTCTTGTTCCTCTCTAGAGCACCAATGATGTAATCCTTCAACATCTGATGGAGATTCTTTCCAATCAAGATCAAATGTATAGCCAAATAGACATAATGCAAAATCAGATTCTTAATTTGCAGATGTTGCTTAGAAAAATGTCTGATTAATAACTCTTTTGCTATTTCTTTTCTGCTTGGCTCATTCATACTTATGATTTTATTTGATGCATTAATTACTCTTTCCCTCTATTTTTTGATGACGACAAAAGGGGAGAAATATTATACTTTTTGCTTGATGATATATTTACTCTACATCTATCTATGATGTAGTTTCAATATTGCCTTGATGATATATTTATTGATAATATATTCTACTGAAATATTGTTGAACTTTTGGAGTTTAAATACGCGATAAACAAATGATAGGCTCTTTTCTTTAAGAAGTCAAGCTCCTTCTAATTATAAATGCAAGTAAAGTTTACAAGTATCTTTCGAAACTCTTTATCATGATTTAAATTTTGAAAATATATCTATTATTGTTTGTCGTCATCAAAAAGGAGGAGATTGTTAGCTCAAGGTTTATGATTAATGATTTTGTTGATAATTGTATAATATTTCTATGTTCAAATTGGACTTATTTCCTTGTATAGGTACCGATATTTTTTTCAAAAGGAAATAAAATTATAGGATAAATGCTTCTTTTTTTGGTAGGAGCCTTCTTTTATGAACTTACCTTATTTAGCTTACAATATCTTAAAGGATCCAGCTAATCCTATATTTTTTAACAATCAATTCCGATACATTGCCATATTTTTCTCTTTAAGGTTGAATAATGAAGATTTCAGCAAAGATGATATCGAAGATACAAAGTTAACCTAAAACGAAAATGATGTAATGACTAGTTGAAGGAAATGTCTACTTAAGGAAAGTAACATCATTATAAAATATCTTGTGTTTTAGAAAGTGAAAATTCTTTTAAGAGAGTGATTATGGAAGCTTATATTGAGCAAATTACTTTCTTAATTGTTGAGAGCTTGTAGAGGCTAGACAAATACTACTAGTGTAGAAGGTTGAAGAACCTTGAAAAATATTTACTTGTGAGTTTGAAGAAGCCCGTCAAATTACTACTTGGATTTAATAGTAAAAAACTCAAGTTGGATAATTGGGGATTGGATGTAGGCTTGGGATATAAGTCAAAATAGTATAAATTGATCATGTCATTCTTTCTCTCCTCTTAAGTATTAAATTTTTGCATTATATTGCTTACATTTTCATTTTGTAAGAGGCTCCTTCACTTTTAAAATAATCTCCTTCTGTTTTTAACTTCGTAAAAGGGTCCTTTTAGTTTAACAGGCCCACTTTGCTTTTAAATTGCTTTAACAGGCCTTATCGCCTGACAAACTCCTTTTCTTTTCCTTAACTAGGATCTGTATATTATGTGAATTGAAATTACTTAAAAATATTTAAGTCACACACAATTTATCCCCTTTTTGCACATGTTTGCTTTATCATGCAAGTCCCCAGTAGATAACTAATTGAACCCAAGTTTCCTATATCAATTGGTGACAATTTTATGGTTTTATTATACTTATTGGCTCTTATTTTCAGATTTTCTGCTTAATTTAACTCATGAGTGCTTGTTTTGAATTATTGTAGTTTGAGGGTAAAATTGTCACAAATAATTAGTAATTGTATTAAATTAATTTTTTAGAACAATTGATACTGCAAACTACTATTTTTTATTGTAGGAGATTCAAGAAGTAGAGCCAAGGAGTGAAGACAAAGAGCACAAAGTCAACAGGCAAGTTCACCGCGACGAAGATGATGTTTCGTCACGGCGAAATTAGAAAATCTTAAAGAAAACTTTCGGGCAAAGTTCACTACGGCAAAGATAATGTTTGTACTGTGGCAAAAGTTGAAATTTACTGAAGAAATCATTTGGGAAAAGTTCGCTGCAGCGAACTCATCCTTTTGCCGTGGCAACGCATTCAAATTGGAACAGACCCGGATCATTTTTGACAAATTAACCAACTGTACAACCCGATCCAACAACCCGTTTTTAGAGAAAAAACTATTTTAGGCTAACTTACCAAAGGAGAAAAGAGAAGCTAACACCTACATACTCGTATTCCATTCTCTTCACGCAGTTATCATTCCATCATCGTCCTCCTCACATTCTTACCATTTCTTCCATTTTCTACCATGATTGCTACCATGGGTGTCTCCAGTTGCTTCTCGGTTGTGAAGTCTTTTGGAGCTATGCGTGGCTAGGCAGCTATTGGGACCCGATCTCGAAACTGGATCCCAATCGGAAAACGGAAACAAAAGAGGCCGAAACCAAAGCGAATTTAAATCGGATAAGTCGAATCCGAAGGCGAATCGAATAACAAAAATGTGGAAACAAAATACAAAGCGGATCAAAAGGTGAAACCAAATAGCAAAAGTAAAATCGAATCGTAAAGCGAAAGAAACCGAATCATAAACACAAGGCGGAACTAAGCATTCGAACTGAAACATATGGCGAAAGAAACGAATTCTTAATAGGAACGAAAGCAAAGCAAACAAATCGTTCAATCGAACTGAAACAAATTTCAACATCCGATAACAAACACTTAGAAAAGCGTTCGCGTTGGAAACCTTAGACTACATCAAATCTGAAACCGGTCTAAATTTTTTTTCTTTTTCTTTCTTCCCTTTTCATTTTCATATTATTCATCTTTATTCAACCTTAAACATAACATTACAATTTCCCTTATTGGAAATTCATCCATAAACTCAAACTAATCTCAAATTACTTGATTCTTCTTATTCATTTTCAAACTTATTAACAAATCCTATATCTTATTCTTTTCTTTCTTTTGTCATAAAAATTTCGGCAGCATAACGGCTGCATTTTAACCAACCCAAACCTGAAAAGGGTTTAAAAATACACTTCTATATTTCTCAAACAATAACACAACCATCAAAATCCACCGGACCCTCCGTCCGGGATCTCAGCATATACAAACACAAACCTATATCTAGTACATC
>JANSVB020218627.1:0-10072 GCA_025504935.2 Erythroxylum haughtii
TAACAACAAGAATAATAATATTATTAACAATATTATTAATAATAAAGACAAAAAAATTTACATTGAATTACATCTACAAGTCTTATTATACAATAGGGGCATTTCTGTCATTAACACTGTTTTTTGTTTTGTCTCTGGCAACCAAACACCTTTCTGTACTTAGGACGAGGACAATTATCTCTGTTCTGTCCACCGCAACCAAACATCTCCCTGTCTTTAATTCTTGTCCTGTCCTGTCCTGTCCTGTCCCGTCTAGTCCCGTCTTTGCATACTGCAGACGCTAACCAAACGCTGCGTTAAAAAACAAAAGGGGTTGTCCGTCGGAAAATTTGAGATAACATTGTCTCGTGTTACCTCAAGTATACGTTTGGGTATGCTGTTAGCCAATTCTAACAATCATATCCGACGTTAGAATACTATATAAGTTAAATACGGAAGAAAGAAGAAATTCTCCTAATCATTGTTTTTGCTCGAAGAGTTGTGTTTCAAAATTCTTCTAAGCTCTCAATTCTTAATTTGACAGTGTATGTTTTCCAAAGAAAAAAGAAGCTTAGGGACTCCAAAATCTATACCATACCACCGAGAATATGAAAAGTTAATATAAAACTAAGATATTCATACCTATTAACTATATAATGTTGGACCATTATTACCGAGAATATGAAAAGTTCTTACATTCTCTCACTTGGCCCATACATTTAAATTGTTATCAAATCCTAACATGATCTAAGTATAATATACGAATTATGACGATAGTTCCTCTAATGGTTGACTATTATCTTGCTTGTATTACAGTAAACTATAATTATATCAAGCTGAATATGGTAACATTACTTAATGAATAAACCTTATGTTTATTCTATGTTTAAAATAATCAATTTTCTCAAAATTCAATAACGTGCACCGTAATATGAGAAAATATTATAAGAGTTTCACGAAAACAACATTGTCCATATAATGAAAACTATATAATGGAACTCAATCTCATTATAACAACATGATCCTTGAATTTCATTGATGGCATTCCTTTTGTTAAAGAATTAGCTATCATCAATTTAGTACCAATATGTTCAATGACCACTTCCTTGATTTAAACATGTTCAGTTATATATAAAAACTTGATGTTGATGTGTGTACTCCAACTACTGCTCTTATTGTTTTTATCTAGAAAAACAACAAATGAATTTTCACAATATATTCTCAAGAGCCTAGAAATGGAATCCACGAGTCTAAGCTCATGTATAAAACTCTTTAGTCATACACCATGTAATGTAGACTCAAAACAAGAAACAAACTCAACCTCCTTGTTACAAGTAGAAGACAAAGAAATATCTTGGTTATCCTCCAAGATATGACTCTATAGGTAAACATGAAGATATAGCATGACATCGATTTTTGTGAATCAACAGACCCAATAAAATTTGATCTAAATAACTTATTACCTCCAGATTGTTCGTTCGTCCGTACATAAGAATGTTATCTTTGGTCCTTTGAAGATACCTCAATACTTTCTCTGCAACTCTCTAGTGATCTAATCCTAGGTCACTATAATATCTACCTAACATTCTAACAACAAATGTAATGTTAGGTCTTGCACTAACCTGAGCATACATTAGGCTTTCAACTACAGAAGCATATGAAATATTTTTCATTTGTTCCCTTTCAAAATCATTTTTAGGGCAATCGTCCAAATTGATCCTATCCCCTTTCAAAATGGGACCTACATTAAGTGAACAATCTTTCATCTGCAATCTCTCTTATTAATATAAGTTTTTTTAGGCAAATCCAAAATATCACAAAATCTGTCTCGATGAATCTTAATGTTAATGACATAAGACGCATTACCCATATCTTTTATTTCAAAATTTTTAAAGAGAAATTGTTTCACATCATGTAACAAAACCCTATCATTGGTTGTAAATAATATGTTATCCACATATAATTAAAGAAAACAAAATTTACTTTCACTAACCTTTTGGTATATATATTGATCCATGATATTTTCTACAAAACCGAATGATGAGATAATATCATGAAATTTCAAATACCATTGGTGGGATGTTTGTTTCAATTCACATGTGATCTTTTAAGCTTGCAAACCAAATGCTTATCATTATTAGAGGAGAATCTTTTTGGTTGTTTTATGTAAACATCTTCCTCTAAGTCAACATTTAAAAAAGTCATTTTTACATCCATTTGATGCAATTCCATGTCAAAATGAGCAACTAATGCCAAAATTATACGAAGTGAATCTTTTCTAGACACAGGGAAAAATATGTCTGTGTAATCAATTCCTTCTTTTTGAGTGAATCTTAAGCAATGAGTCTTGCCTTGCATCTCTCAATGTTACCTAATGAGTCTTTCTTTGTCTTAAATACCCATTTACAACCTATTGGTGCTCTTTTAGGCAACTCAACAAGATCCCAAACATCGTTATTCTTTATGGAATTCATTTCTTCCTTATGACATTAAACTATAAATTTGATTCATTGCAACTAATGGCTTGTGAAAAGGTTTTAGGATCATTCTTAGCTTCTATATTGTTGTTAGATTCTTCTAGATATATAACATAATCATTAGTAATAGTTGATTTCCTTGTTCTAGTAGATCTCCTTAATGTTGCACCAACATCCTCCTGTAAAGTTTGTTGTTCAACTGATTGTTAAATGCTTTAAGTTAATTCCTAAATAACTGGATCTACTAGATTATCAGCAATTTATGGAATTTCTTGATTGTCAGTTATGTTTATAGTAGGCTATTGAATTTCAACAATTGGTTGTACAACGTCTATTTGAACTTGAGGATCATTATGAATGACAATCATCTTATTGTTTAAGGTGAAAGATTGAGTATCCAGATGATCATTATTAAAAACTATATCTTAAAATTGATCCCTCCCACTATTCAAATCATTCTCAAGAAATTTTGCACTTCCTGATTCCTCAATTCTAGTTTGATGTGATAGACAATAGAACTTATATCCTTTACACCTTTTGACATATCCAATGAAATACCCATTTATGGTTCTCAAGTACAATTTCTTCTCTTATGGATTATAAATTCTTATTGTAGACGGACATCTCCAAATGCACATATGTCGCAAACTCGATTTCTAACCTTTAAATAACCCAAATGACATCTTTGAAACAGCTCCTTAGTTAGTACTCGGTTTAATATATATACAACTGTCTTAAGAGCTTCAATCTACAAAGAATTAGGAAGTTTGGAGCTACTCAACATGCTCTGTATCATGTCCAATAATGTTTGGTTTCTTCTTTCTACCATACCATTCTTGTTTAGAGATCCAGGCATAGCGTATTCGGCTATTATCCCATGTTCTTGAAGATACCTCGCAAATGGACTAGGTGCTTATCTACCTTCAGCATATCTACCATAATATTTCCTACCTCAATCATATCTCACAATCTTAATTTGCTTATCACATTGGTTCTTTACTTTAGCTTTGAATATTTTGAAAGCATCTAGTACTTCATTCTTGCTATGAAGCAAGTAGAGATACATATATTGTGAATAATCAATTATAAATGAGATGAAGTATTTCTGATCATACGAGTACATATCTAGACTACAAATATCTGTATGTATGATTTCTAATATGTTTGAACTTCTCTTGATACTTTTCTTTGATTTGTTGGTCTGCTTTCCCTTTATGTAGTCCACATAAGGTTCAAAATTAGCAAAATTCAAAATTCAAAGTACTAAGTACTCCGTCAGTTACCAATCACTTAATCCTTTCTATAGAGATATGTCCTAATCTCTGATGTCATAATATAGAGGAATTTTCATTCACAAGGCAATGTTTTATTCCAGCATAAACATGTGTTGCATTGTAATAATTATTATCTTGTAAATTAAAATGGAAACACCATCAAATAATGTACCATTCCCAACAAATTTATATTTATAATTTAACTTTAAAGATTTTTTTGAAAAATGAAAGGAATATTCAAATGGTACAAATTTAAATCAATTTTTTAGAGAAATTAGGATATAAAATGTCTGTTCTAACTTTAAAATAAAACCAATACATAAAATTAAATTGCAACTCCCAACAGCCTCCACACATGATCGTATCTTGTTTCAGGATGAAATACATTGCTCACTTCCCACGGGCTTCCTTGGGTTCGCAAATCCTGCAACGCATTTGTAATATAAATTGTATAACTAGAATCAATCCACCATGTGTCATGAAAAACTTCAACCATATTAGATTCAAAACAAACTATGGAGATTAGAATGGCTTTCTTTTCACATCTTTCCTTATGTTTGACACAATCCTTCATGTGTCCTTTTTTCTTGCAAAGTAGATTCCTTCTTAATGACATATTGGGTTAGTATTTGACCTTTTCCCCTTAAGTTGACTTTATTTTTCTTCTTTCCTTGAACAACCAGATGTGCACTCTGCAAACTATCTCCCTGTTCCATTGACCATCTCCCTTCCTTTTGAACGCACATTATCATTAATTCATTTATTAACCACTTATCGTTCTGTGTATTATAAGAGATTTTAAAGGGTCCATATAGTGATGAAAGGGTGTTCAAAATGCAATGCATAAGGAAAGAATTAAACATCTCAACTTCAAGTTTCTTTCACTGAGCTACAATATCTCTCATCTTAATAATGTGCTTACGCACAACTTAGACACTAGTTAGCCTTGTAGATAAAAATTTCACAATTAGGATGCTTGCAAGTGCTTTATCTGAAATTTTGAATTGCTCATAACAGCCTTCAGTAGAGCATGGATATTGTCATGCTGTTCTATGGAACCACAAATGTCAGTAGAAATTTTGGTTTTAATGAACATCACATTTAGCCTACGTTTGGTTGAGCTTATGTCAATAGAGCTTATGTCAGTAGAGTTTTTTTTGTAGATCTTTTCTAAGATTTTTTTAAAAAAAAGCCAGTTGACTGTTTATCTGTCATTTAAAAAAGAGCTTTTGACTTTTTTGAAAGAGCTTTATACAGTAGACTGTTTGATAACATAAAAATGAAAAATAGTTTTAATTTTAAATATACTTTATTGTAATAAAAATTATTTATGCACATAAAATTATTTAAAGTATATTAAACAATATGCAAAGTACAATATATTTATTATTATATAATTTTAAATCACATGAAACATAAATTAAAATATATCTAATCAAATATTTTATAAGGATTATAACAAAAGTAAAATTAATATAAAAATATTAAAACATATAAAAAAGCCAAATAATATTATATAAATCCCAAAATAAATATTCAAGTTGAGTAAATAGTTAAATACATAATAAATTATGCATTTTATTGTAATAAAGAAGATGAGTTTACAAGATAAACGTAAAGATGAGTTTGTAAGTATTGTGATAATTATGTATAAAACATAAGGATAAAAAAGACTAAAAAATAGCTCAATAATTGATATGAAAAATCTACCCGAAAAAGCTATTTGAGAGGCTCTTTTGAGAAGCTCCAAGTTTGAACTTCTTTAAAAAATATATTTTAGCTATCATAAAAGTCATATTTATTAAAAAAGTACTTTTTTTATTTTACAGCCGAACACCTTTTTTCTTAGAAAAGGCTTTTGGGGTAAAAAAAATGTTTATTAACCTCCTAAAAACCCATCCAAACTGGCACATAGGCAATTAGATTGCTCCCAATATTCATAAACAGTAATTTCAGCAGTAGTGCTGGCCTCTGTTACCTTTGGTGGTACGTCTTTTTAGATACATAATCAATGTTGATTCATCCTAGATGAAGAAGAATTTTTTCATTCCAAATTTTATAATTTTCACCCATCAATTTAAAAATTTCACAATTTGTATAAGAGAAACTAACAATTTAAATAATTGCATAAGTTAAACATATATGCTAGTTATATCTAGAAGACATAAACAAAATGACAAAAAATTTACCTGTCAGCAAAATTTTAATTCAAATATATTTATTATAAACTTTATGATAAAACTATTAAATTATATACCAATTTTTAATACTTTTGGAAAAATTAAAAAAATAATTTGATATTTCATCTTAACTAATTATTTAAATATAATAAAAATTTCTGTAAAATAAAATTTATTATATTAAAATAATTAACTACAATAATTAAATATTTCAACATCATAGAATGACTAGCGTCTCAAACCGACCAGTATCTGATTTGTTACTAAACTTGACAAACAGATGAATTGGTATTTTTTTTAAAATTTAATTGATACTTTTTTATTTTTTAAAATTTACGTTCAGAGTTTATTTATTTATTTTAGAAGGATGTTGATATCATAATTGCATAAACTAAAGCAATGTTTTACGTAATTAATTTTTTAATAAATGCAAATTTTTATGACGTGTGTATTAAACTCTAGTTTTATTGAAATGTTGAAAAGTAGCCTAATTCTTGATTATTTGTTTAAATTTAAAATTTTAGGAAATGAAAATTGTATTTTATTAGTTTTAGTTGTTTTTTTGGTATATAAATAAAATGCCAGGAAAATAAGAACCCTTCTGCTTCCTCCCCCGCGAAAGGCGTAGGCAGTCATCGACATTAGTTTCCCTTGTTGACTCTCATAGGCATAGCCTGTTTGGTTCAAGGGAATAGCATCGATTCTTCGGGTATTATTAAAGTTGTGTTTGGTTAAGTTAAACACAACGACAGAATACCCATTATTCAAGAATGTCTATTCTTCAATTTTGAAGAATACGTAAAACTAACTCCTACCTATCTTTATCTAATCAACGAATCTCTATTCTTCTACATCTGAAACTTGTTATCCTTCTTACAAATTTATCCTTCTTCGAAATCTCTATCCCTTTGTTCCTGTTCCTCCGCCGACGGTGAGCTCTTCACCCTTGCCATTGACTGCACAATCTTCAACGAGAGTTCAGGCTCCCGCCGCCAGACTTACTCAAGGCGCCGTTACTTTGACGGTCACATTGACTACTTCTCTTTTTCTTAATATTCCATCCGATTTAGTGTTGTGTTGAGCAGTCCAGGAGAGCTACTTTTGCTTTGCTGTTATAGTTCTGAGGTAGGATTGTTCATCCAAATTGCTGTTACTTACCTATAAGCGTTTTCTTTCTTTCTTCTTTGAAGTTTAAATTTTTTGCCGTTCCCATGATTAAATACAGAGTATGCAAACCAAAATGTTCTTCTCCACAAGCATTCAGTATCTTTTCATTCCCGATTCTGTCTGCTTGAGGCCCTCTTTCTCTTTAAGAGCCCCTCACCCTGTCCCTGACCCTGGATTTTCAATGCAAAAAGGCAACATACTTCACACCATTTCGATCCCTTCTTCCTCATCCTCACTCTTCTTAAAGCAGACCCAACGCTGTTCTAATCCTATCTTGGCTTGTGCAGCCTCTCCAGATTCCTTTTCCAGGTTAGTAACTTTAAGCTCTCTTACTTAAAAGCCTCATATTGGTTATGCTGCTTCAACTTTGGCTGATACTTGCTTACTGTTTCCAACTAGATGTTGATTTTTGGTTTGATCCCGACGTCGTGTAATCATTTTTATTGTGTAGAAAAGAAGATTCATCTATTCATGGCTTATCTGAGATGACTGTTGGTGTGTTGGGTGGTGGTCAGTTGGGTCGTATGCTATGCCAGGCTGCTTCGCACATGGCCATCAAAGTAATGGTTTTGGATCCCTCGGAGAATTGCCCGGCTAGTTCTCTTGCATATGATCACATGGTAGGGAGCTTTGATGACAGTGCTACTGTTCAAGAGTTTGCGAAAAGGTCCAATGTTCTTTATATCAATTCAATACATCATTTTTATTGTTTCCACCCTTTTTTTTCCTGAAGTTTTTCTTGTTTTGTAGATGACTATGTTTTATTTGCTAATTTGGTTCTTGGTAAGTTAGATGTGGAGTATTGACTGTCGAGATTGAGCATGTTGATGTTGCTACACTAGAGAAGCTTGAAGGTTTAGGAGTTGATTGCCAACCGAAAGCCTCTACCTTGCGAATAATCCAAGTTTGTGTTTTACAACAATCATTTTACTCTTTACTTTTTGATGATTTTGATGTACATAACTTACGTCTATCCAACAGCTTACACATGCTCAGACAATTTTTTGTTTTCACATTTACAGCATCTCTTAAGAATTTTAGTTTTAAATTAATTTTCATTGACAACATCCAAATTAACCTTTCTGTTTCTTTCTTATTGATAGTCATATATCCTATACCTGCCAATGTAATGTAATACAATAAATTACTTTTGGTATCTGTCAATATATATATGTATTTTTCCTTATACATAAATAATTGCCATCTTTCAGGACAAATATATTCAGAAAGTTCATTTTGCTAAGCAAGGAATCCCACTTCCAGATTTTATGCAGGTTTGATGCTTATTCACTAAGTATATTTTTTAAACATTTAGTAGTTATTAGTTCTTCTGTTCTGATTTTGTGGCTGATGAAATTTGACACCAACAGATAGACAATCTAGAAGCTGCAAAGAAGGCAGCTGAGTTATTTGGCTATCCTCTTATGGTGAAGAGTAAAAGGTTAGCATATGATGGTCGTGGAAATTCAGTTGCTAGTAGTGAAGAAGAGCTTTCTTCTGCTATATCTTGTAAGTTGCTAATAACTAAAATTAGGTCATCTGAAGTATGAAATGCCATGTGATTTAGACTTCCCATTCAGTTTTCAGTCCTAGAATTCTGTACTTGTCTCTTCTTGTTGCATTTCTCAATAGAAAGTTTAAACTCGTTGAACTTACATCAAATGAAGAGCAATTTTGCTGATATAGCTTCTTGATTTCAAGTGAAGTAATCTCATGTGCCCTTTTGCTGGCTTTTGGGTGTTGGATGGCACGACTTTGGGGATGACAAATGAAATACATGTGTAGTCTGGGTTGTAAGAGAATTTTAAAATTGGAATATTCTTCACTACAAAATGGAAGTACTAGTGTGTAACTGTCTAATTATCTGATTTTACTCAAGTGTAGGTTTTCAATGTTTTCCCATGTTTTTCTAGTTTAATTAAAGAGTTTGGTTCCATATTACATGTATGCCCATGCAGAATTGTATTTGTGCATACACACGTGTACTCTCATGTGAGAGCTGAAAAGGTACATTTACTTATGTGATTTCTTTTCACAGGCATGACCTTGTGTTTTGTGTGTGGTAGATGGTTTTAACTATCTCCAGACGTTATTTAACAAAAGGAACCAGGATTTTCCTCCCTGAAACAACTTGAAGTCATCTTGCTGAAGATACAATTAAGAAATGTCTTTGTTTTTATGCTTGCTTCATCTTTTCAGTTGTTTTAATTTGTCCTTCACCCCTTCTCATGTTCCTCTGCATTTGTATCAGAAACTTACCACTACTTATGTATCTTTAATGAATATTCACTCTCTGTTTAGGGATATCTCAGTTCCCTTAAGATGCTACTTTATGTATTGATGTATGGGATTAATAAATCGATAGCGACCATCCTATCTAATATGCATTTTTTTGAATTTGCATATGCAAGAATGCTAGAAAATATTTCCTTGTTATGTGTCTCTAGAAATCCTTTTTTAGCCTTTTCCCTTTATTTTAACCAGCTCTTGGAGGATTTAATCGTGGCCTATATGTGGAGAAATGGGCACCATTTGTAAAGGAGCTTGCTGTCATCGTGGCAAGAGGGAGAGACAGCTCCATTTCATGCTACCCTGTGGTTGAAACTATTCATAAGTATGATTAGGATCCAACATTTACTTCTTCTTGTTGCAATCTTGGTTCTGCTGCATTTAAATAGCGTATGAGTCAGTTTCATGACATTGATATAGTAGGCATTGTGCTCTGCTGCACCTAATCAGACATAACTAAGACTTGTAGGCCTCGGGTCGTCTCTCTTGATCAGAACCTAATGAAATGGACCTAAGCTAGCCTATATGTCATAAAGTGCAAGCGAAATTAGTAAGAAAATGGCGGTTTTGATTTTTGAAAACATTAATGAACTAAAAAGCATGCAAAAAGTATTTTTGGATTTTTGAAGATAGAAAAAGAAAATACTAAAACAAGTGATAAAATCCTCTTGAAAACGAGCTTTGGCTATCACAGTTCAAAACTAAG
>JANSVB020218790.1:0-10058 GCA_025504935.2 Erythroxylum haughtii
CTTTCCCCATCTTGCCCCTACGAGTGTAGGTTTGGATGGGCTTGGGCTGAACTATGTAAGAGGGTGGAATGCTAACATTTCCCTCCTCCCTAAGAGACACCTTGTCCTCAAGGTGGACTGAAGGAAACTGCCCTCTGATAAAATCTGCATCCTCCCAAGTAGCTTCTTCAGCTGGTTTGGCCTTCCAACGGACAAGCCATTGAAGAGTGTTGCTGCCCTTAGATGGAGATACACGAGAAGCTAGAATTGCTTCTGGTTCGGTGTAATCTTCCTGATCCGTTTCTAACCCCTGAGGAAGTGAAGGCTCAACCGAGTGATCACCCACTGCCCTTTTTAGTTGGGAGACATGAAAGACCGGGTGGACTTTGGATGAGGGAGGGAGCTGCAATTGATAAGCTACCTGCCCTACCTTGCCAATGATCTTGAATGGGCCATAGTAACGAGCTGAAAGCTTGGGGCAAATCCGACGTGCAACAGAAGATTGCCTATGTGGTCTGAGCTTCACAAAAACCAGATCTCCTTCTTGGAAATGGACCTCCCTCCTATGACTGTCAGCAGTTTTCTTCATCAGAACTTGTGCACGCCATAAGTTGTGTTTCAGTTGTCTGAGAGCTTCATCTCTATCAAGCAAGGCTAACTCCACGGATTCCACCTGGGTTTCCCCTTTTGTAAACTGAAGTAAGGTAGGCGGGAGGCGGCCATAAACTACCTCAAAGGGAGTTTTTCCTGATGACACATGAAAACTGGTATTATACCAGTATTCAGCCCATGTTAGCCAATAAGACCAATTCTTTGGTTGTTCGGAGGTAAAACAACGGAGATAGGTTTCTAAACACCGGTTCAACACTTCCGTTTGACCATCCGTTTGCGGATGGTAAGAGGAACTCATTTTGAGAGTAGTGCCTTGTAATTTAAACAATTCCTTCCAAAAGTTACTGGTGAAGAGTGGATCCCTATCACTTAAGATAGAACTTGGGATGCCATGTAACCGAACTATCTCACGGATGAACATTTCAGCCACTGTTTTAGCAGTAAACGGATGTTTGAGGAGTAGAAAGTGAGCATATTTAGATAGGCGGTCCACAACCACCAAAATGACCTCAAAGCCTCGAGATTTAGGTAACCCGGAAATGAAATCCATAGAGATTTCATCCCAAATCAGCTGAGGTATAGGCAATGGCTGTAAGAGTCCAGCAGGGGACATGGCCAAATATTTATGCTTTTGGCATATAAGACATTCCCTGACATACTTCTGAATTGAGGACTTCATGCCGAACCAAAATAAACATGCAGCTAACCTTTTATAAGTCTTCAGGAACCCCGAATGCCCTCCCAAAGGAGAAGTATGATACTCCTGCAGAAACTGAGGAATAAGCTTAGAATGTGCAGATAAAACCAGTCTGTTTTTGTGGAATAGCAACCCATCTCTGCAGTGGTAACCAGATTTTGAAAGTGGATCTTGCTGGAGGGCTGCCAAAACAGATTGGAGTTGAGGATCCTCCTGAACTTCCTGACGAACAACATCAATATCAAGCCAAAACGGAGCAGAGATAGCTGAAAACAATAACTTGTCCTCTTCAATCCGTGAGAGTGCATCTGCTGCCCCATTAAGTTTTCCAGGTTTATAAACCACCTCAAAATCCAGACCTAATAATTTGGCTTGCCAACACTGCTGGTCGATAGAGGGAATGCGCTGGTCCAATAAGTGCTTCAAGCTCTTATGGTCCGTATAGACCTTGAAATGTCTTCCTACAAGAAAGTGCTTCCAATGCTGGATGGCCATTACCACTGCCATAACCTCCTTCTCATAGATTGATTTAGAGAATGTGGATTCAGCCAAAGCCTTACTAAAGTATGCTAGAGGACGTCCTTCTTGAACTAACACAGCACCAACTCCCCTACCCGATGCATCACATTCAATGGAGAATTCCTTAGAGAAATTGGGCATTGCAAGGACAGGAGAGGTAGTCATTCTTTGCTTTAACTCCTCAAAGGCTGCTTGGGACTCCTTAGTCCAATGGAAACCATCCTTCTTGGTGAGTTCAGTGAGTGGTTTGGCTATTTTCCCATAATCTCTGACAAATTTCCGGTAATATCCGGTTAAACCAAGAAACCCTCGTACACCCTTCACATCCTTAGGAATAGGCCAATCAATTATGCTCTGGATCTTTGAAGGATCCATAGATACCCCTTCACTGGAGATAGTATGGCCTAAATATCCCACTGACTGTTGACCAAAAGAGCACTTGTTTTGATTCGCCAACAATTGATTATCAAGTAACAGCTGCAGTACACAAGCCACATGTTCCAAGTGCTGCTCCCAACTAGGGCTATAGACCAAGATATCGTCGAAAAATACCAAGACAAATTTCCGTAGCCAAGGTCTGAAAATGGAATTCATGGTGGACTGAAAAGTGGCCGGCGCATTCATGAGGCCGAAAGGCATCACGAGGAACTCATAATGTCCCTCATGAGTTCGGAACCCCGTCTTAAAAATGTCCTCCTCCCGGATTCTTATTTGATGAAACCCGGATCGTAAATCAACTTTAGAAAAGTACTTAGCTCCGTGTAATTCCTCCAGTAGCTCATCCACTATAGGGATTGGAAACCTATCGGGAATAGTGAGCTTATTTAAAGCTCGGTAATCGACGCACATCCTCCATGAGTCGTCTTTCTTTTTGACGAGAATGACCGGGCTTGAGAATGGGCTGAGGCTGTGCCGAATAACCCCCATCTCCAAAAGATTTCGAATCTGTCTCTCAATTTCATTTTTGTGGTGGTGTGCATACCGATAAGGACGAATACTCACAGGTGCTGTCCCTTCCTTCAAATTAATAGCATGATCATGAGCTCGTCTAGGAGGAAGGCCCCTTGGCTCTTGAAATACCTTCTCAAAACGGAATAAAACGGACTGCAACTCTCTGAACTGTTCTTTTTCCAAGATTCCCACCTCCTGGGATAAGGATCCTCCAACTTTCATCGACCAGAACAGCCCCTCTACTTCCATTTTCTGATGCTTAAGGATCTGCTGTACAGCAAGGGAAGAAGAAGCCTGCATGTTAACTCCCTGTAGAGTGAACTCCATTCCCTTCCGATCAAAAGTCATATACATTTCTTTCCAATCAACCTTCACCACTCCTAAGGTTTCCAGCCAAGCCACCCCTAAGATCAAGTCTGGACCACCCGTATCAAACACATAAGCCTTCACAATGAACTCTTCTCCATTCAGCTCCAATTGAATCTCATTACAAATTCCTTGAGAAAAAGATCGATGCCCATCACCTAAGCGAACTCCGAATGTTCTAGTAGGTGTAACTCCTAGTTCCAAAGCCTTAACCAACCTACTGGAAATGAAATTGTGACTGGCCCCGCTGTCGACCAGAATCACGATTGGCATTTCTCTAAGCTTACCTATTAAAACCATGGACTTGGCTGACGGGGATTTCTTCCTCTCTTGCTCACCGAACTCCACCGAATTACAAACTAGCTCCCATTCCTCCTGCTGCTCTTCACCCTCAACCTTCTCATTATTATTCAGTTCCACTTCCGAGTCTTCCCCCTCCCACACAATTAATCTGAAAGCCTTGTCTGGGCATATATGCAGTGGGCCAAAAGTTTGTCCGCACTTAAAACATAGCCCCTTGGCCCTCCTCTCCATGAGCTGGTCGTAAGACAAGTTTCTTGTCCCCTTCCACCTTGCATTTCCCTGTCGGTGACCATCCAAGATGGGTCCCTTCTGTTGGTTGAGTGGTTCTTTCATCCCTATTTTATTCGGACCCCCAGCATGAAATGGCTGAGCTGGCCGAAACGTGTTGAGGTTGCCTGGGCGGGGCCCCACGCTTGCAGGAATATTTTCGGGTCTTCTCCTTCCTTCCCCTGTCCGAAACAGACCCTCTCCCACTAACTCCCTCTCCACCTTTCTTGCTACCGATAGAAGCCGAGCTCGGGTGGGTGGATCATGGGTCCTAACCCTGTTCCTGATTTCTTCTCGAAGACCCCCTAGGAAGCAACTCATGTACCACTCTTCTGGGAAGTGGCCAATTTGCGACGCCACCCTCTCGAAGTCATCAATATAGTCATCGACTGAACCCTTCTGTACTGTGGATTTTAATTGTTCGATCGGGTCACCCTCATCCCTACCTCCATATCGATCGAACAAAGATCGCTTGAACCTCTCCCAAGTCATACACGGATCCAACTCCCGTAGATTTGAGAACCAGTAGAGCGTCGACCCCTCCATGCATATCTGAACCATCGGAATACGAAGCTCAGGGGAAATGGCATGTACTAGAAAATAGGACTCAGCTCTCGTGACCCAAGCAAATGGGTCGACTCCATGAAAGGCTGGAAGATCGACCCGTCGGGCGACATTCCGGTACTCCTCCCACGCTCGTTCAGTGGATTCCCGAGGGACGTTGTCATCAGACCGGCGATGCCCTGCTCCCGACTGACCCCCGGTGTGCTTATCAAAGCCGGCGGAGACAGCAGACGACTGGGTGGGTTTATCGCCTGCCGCTGAAGATGACGCGTTGTGAATGAACATCGAGGGTTCATCTTCTTCACCCACCTTTTGTTTCTGCGAATGCCTAGCCATTAAGGCTTGAAACCCATCCTTCATCTCCGACTGAAGCAGACCTTGAGACTTGGCCAACGTCTCCACACTGACCATCAAAGAACTCAATTGCGATCGAAGGTCCTTCAAGGTGTTGTCGTGCGATTTCACCATCCCTTCTTGGGCTGTAAGGGACGATTCTTGCCTCCGGAGAGATGCCTCCAATGCAGTTACTCTAGCTTCCATTCGAGTGTGCATACAATCTCTACCACCACTTGGTCTCTCAATGAAAGCACCAATTGATAGGTAAACCTTAGAGATTGTATTATTTACGTATAATGGTAAGTACAGCAGTAGTTTTCCTCCTGGAAATATTCCCAGGCCTATACAGTATATCAAGATAACAAATCAATGAATCCCTCTCTCTCCTCTCTGTTTCCGCTATATATATCTGCTGTATTACAATCTCTCTATAACTAACTCCCGTTAGCATGCATGACCACTGCTGCCACTTAGGCAGCAGTGGTCCCTTTCCCCATCTTGCCCCTACGAGTGTAGGTTTGGATGGGCTTGGGCTGAACTATGTAAGAGGGTGGAATGCTAACAGCTTTCGTATATCGTCTTTGATACATCACATCTCTTACTGACAAACATTAATGAAGACTGATCACCGAATTTGATCCAAGCATATTGTTCTTGCATTAGCCTTTTTAAAATGTTCAAATTTCTTGACATATAACCAAGTTTCCACAATGTTGTGTTTATGGCTTTGTTCATTGATAATATTGGAGATTACAGGTCAGATTCTTTGATTCACTTCTCATTGTGGTAGCCAAACTATATCAATTGATTTCAGGTATCTGCCATAGTTTCATTTTTGCTAGGATCTGAACGAGCAGAAAAGATCAAGATCTTTGCAGGAGATGTGGTGCCTCGGAAAAAGCCTGACCCGGTATAGTCTGCATCACCTCTTGGTTTTCTATTGAGATATCTGAAAATATGCAAAATACGTGCCTTTGTTCTTACACACTACTTGCGACTTGTACATAGATTATCGTCAATTATTTCCAAGTGAAAATTTGAAATTGGTATGCCATCACTCTTAAAATCAGACAAGTCCAGCTGCTAAAAGAAGAAACTGTTCTTTGTTAGTGGCAAAAAGCTGAATGAAATTTTCTGTTACCCTTCCTCACTATTCATTTTCATATATAACAGCCTGTTATTTGTTTTAAACAGGCCATCTACACATTAGCAGCCAGCACACTAGGTGTGGATCCTTCAAGGTACTCATCATGTGCTATACATCGTTGTACTTTGTAAATTGTAATAATAACTTTCTGCTACCGTTATATGCTTAACATAGATAAGACACGATGCAGAATGGAGTTATTGATGTGTGTTTTTTGTGATTTTGTGTGCTTCAGTTTGATAACAACTCAAATGCTACGTTCTTAGCTTTCTCTATACTTTGCATTTACTGTACAAGTAAATAGTTACCTTTTTCAAGATTAAAGTCAAATGCTTCTCATCTCTGCAGTTGTGTGGTGCTAGAGGACAGTGCTATTGGTCTTGCAGCTGCCAAAGCTGCTGGAATGAAGTGTATCATAACAAAGAGCGGGTAAGTTACTCTTACCAGCAGATTGTTTGACCCCCTGTCCTTAATTTCCTTGGAGACATTACCCCCACCTGAAAAGCTTAGAAATACTTCTCTGAACTTTCAAATAAGAAGCGAATCCGGTTCTAAAGAGCTTTCTTTGTGAAGTAAGTTATCAGGTAAGACATAATCTCAGACCCTTGGAATGTCTCACGAACTAAGAATAAGCTTTCTTATCAGATTCCTTGTTTTATAATGCTCAATGTGTCATTTTTGAGGATTGGAAATTACTTGGCCACTGTCTAAATCATATTTTTATGTTTCGTCTTCTGGTCTTAACTTTCATTTAACTCAATTTATGTCTTATAATTTTGATTTCAAAGTTGTTTTTTGTTCTTCACTATACATTGGTGACCAAGTTACGCACTGGATTATTTGGTTACAGTTACACAGCTGAAGAGGACTTCCTAAACGCAGATGCAGTTTTTGATTTCATTGGAGATCCTCCAGAAGAGCGCTTTGACTTGGCATTTTGTGCAAGCCTTCTTGAGAAGCAATATGTAAGCTAGTTTAT
Source organism: Erythroxylum haughtii (assembly GCA_025504935.2). Taxonomy (NCBI): domain Eukaryota; kingdom Viridiplantae; phylum Streptophyta; class Magnoliopsida; order Malpighiales; family Erythroxylaceae; genus Erythroxylum; species Erythroxylum haughtii. Next base: position 6,721 of record JANSVB020218790.1, read on the forward strand.
AAGCTTCTCCCCACTAAAGTTGTAAGCCTCTGTTACTCTTTCCAATGATTTTGTTTGAACCATGATCTGGGTTACAATCAAGTTCATCTGTACTCTGATAACTTCAAAGTTACTGAACCTTGAAATAGAACTCAAGTTTTGTATGCTATGCAGCTAATCTCCGTCGATGTTGGTAACAAAAAATTCTCTAGTAACCCCAAAACCTCCCTCTGTATGTGTATACGATCCACATGTACCAAGAAGAACTAGATTATATCATAGTTTTGCATTGTAACAAGGAGTTGATGAGTCCATTATCAAATAACACTACAACAAAGTAGACAATTGGCTACGAAAACGTCGCCTGTTGTTCTTTGTGACGTTTTTGTTTCGTTGCATAAAGTGTCACCTATTCTCCGTAGCTAAAAATTACAAGCGACGTTTTCAAAAGTCAGAGAGAAAAAATATTAGCTACAAAATGCATTACAAAAAATAGCTAAAAATTGAATATTGGCAGAAAAAATTTGGAGCCAAATAATTGATAACGAAAATAAAATGTAGCCAATAATATTGACAATTTAAATAAAATATAGCCAATAATTTTTTGCTACGTTTCTCTCTTCCTAGCTACATAGCATTAGCTACAATTTTTATAGCATAGTTAAATGTTATTTACTATGTTTTTAATAACATAGCAAAATGTTATTTGTATTTAATAATGTCACGACGTACTACTTGTTACATTTTTAATCCATGGTAATGAATAATGAATAAAATGTTTTGTATATAATATATCGACATTTTTTATTGTAAACCATTTGTTTATTATTATAAATTAATTTGTAGAAAAATATTATTAATTCAAAATGTCGAATATATAAAGTAGAATTATATAAATATCATTAACTTGAGCAATTCTTATAGACAAAACAATTAACAAAGAAATCATTTGACAAATTAGAATATGTCTGAAATATTGAAAAATAATTGCTCAGATTATAAAAATATTAGAGCATAAACTAAACGACTACATAGTATTATCCATGTCTATGAACTTGTAATCATCTAAAAAGATTGCTTAAAATTAACTAAAAATATTGTGAGTATTGATACAAGAAGTATTTGATTTTGATTAAAGCAATTATGAGTGATTTCAAAAAGAATGTTGAAGTAATAAAATGAAATATGTGGTTGAATGCCTAAGAGTTTATTGTTTAACTTGAGTCTTAAAATCAGATACTTAGAGTGATGAGGAGGAGTTGAATAAAAATTAAAGCATATTGATGAATGCCTAAGTGTTGTGACTTTTACCTAGTACTTGAAATGAAATACATGAAATTGGCTAAACTGATCTTCCTGTCTGTCCAAATCTTAGGTACTGAACTACTAAAGAAGATTCTGAAGTTCATAAATTACTTACACATTCTTCTTCTTTAAGTAATTTCACTTGAAACTGATTGATTTCAAAATCATCAAATACGAAATTATCAAAATCATTTCCTACATTAGAGCAAAAGACCAAAATAAATACAAAACATAGTTTGCACTTAAATGTATCAATTAAGCACCTAAGTAACCAATTGAGGTGCTTTGCAAACTTCCCAGGATAAGCAATCTTCCTAAAATAATGGTGCACATAAAAGAGTAAGGTAAAAAAAAACGCAACATTTTCTCCAAAGTTTTTATGCTTACCTTCATAGTTTACCATTAATAAGCTTCAACACTAAACTGACAAATGTGTGCAGAAGAAAACCTATGGAGATTTCTTTTTTGATAACTAAATCAATTAGAAACAATATCAATTTAAGTGGACAAAATGCTCATTTTTTTTCTACAAGATTAGCTCATCAAGTAAAAAGAAAGTCTCCAAGACAAGACCTAAGCCTCCAATGAAAATTCTTAATGACTTGAAAAGATAAAACAACTTGAAAGATGTAAATGGTTCAGGACTCCTCTACCTATTTGGATGTTGGTTAAAGAGGACAAATTTGGATATTCTTTCGACAATAAATATATTCTCAACGTACCCATTTGAGTGATTGAGATACTAATTTCCATAACTAAGCACAAAAAGCTTTTTACTTGTAATTCACTATAAAACCCTAGTTTCTAGGGAACAATCGCATGATAACCAAAATTTGCAAATAACTAAGAAATCTAAAGTCATAACACAGTACAAAAACCTCCATTTGATATATTCAACTAGTAATTCAATACCTAAAATATGTCTGACCACAATAATTTTAATTCCTTCCAAGTATTGTTGTAATCATTTTATCAAATCTCTCACCAACCATCAGAACCGATATAATATGCCTTAGAACACTCAATTAAATGAAGAAGATAAAGACAAATAAAAACCTCACTTGCATGAAAAATCTTTAACTAGTCCTCAAGATTCTCCAAAGCAGTTCTAATGGCATTGAGACTCTTAGCCTCTTGGATTACGATTTCATTATCATCCACTCGAAAATCCTTCACAAATACAAAGATAAAAGAGGAGCAACATAAAGACAAAAGCATGTAACCAAAACACGAACATAAAAGAGGAAAACAACAAAGAGGTATGAGGAAGATAGAAGAGGAATTCGTTGGAGCAAAAGATAGAAGAAGAACACAAAGACAAAAGAACAAAAGATATTGTGTAACACCCCACTCCCATCTGACATAGGCACGTGTGCCCTTCGAATACACATGCACATGCTCGATAGAAATGGTGTATTAACTATTTCACCTTCACTTTATAACATGGCATCGTAAGCTATGTCATAAATTACACATTATTCTAAAAGCCAAAATTTCCTCATTTTATATCATAAATCATAAGTTACATTGTAGTATTATGTTCAACATCCATGTTTGCATAACATCATCCTATGAGCATCAATAGCTCAGCCTACACAGTATGCTACATAAATGAGGAATCACAAAAGATAACATAAACTATTCCTTCAGTCCCAGCTAACCGACCTTTAAGCCATATCTGATCTTCATAAATTATACAAAATTGCTTCTGTGTAGTCTTAGAAGCTAGGTCGTCTTTCTCTCAAACCTAAAATTGTTAACGTTGTAATTTTGGTGAGTTTTACGAACTTAGTTGTTGGACCCCAAAATTTTCTAATTGATGTTACTAAGCACGAATTGTGATAATTATGTGTTTATGGCTTAGTTTGATTAAATTGAGTGAATTAGTGGATAATTGAGGTTATTTGAGTTTATTGTGATTTAAAATGTTTGAGGGTACTTTGGGAAGTTCACTTAAGTTAGTTAGGCTAAGGCTTTTTAGGAAGGGCATTGTGGTCATTGTGCTTTCCCTTTAGATTTAAAGAATTAGAAATAGAAAAGAAGAGAAAGAAAAG
>JANSVB020218961.1:0-10045 GCA_025504935.2 Erythroxylum haughtii
ATAACTGCTAGAAGCTGGACTCAGAAATATGCCATGGGCTAAACCGTCCATGGTTGATGCGTTTGGTTCGTTCTTGGTGATTTTTTTTCGTTTTACCTTTTCATTGTCTTTTCCTTCTCCTATGTATTAAAGATGTTCCTTCCCTTCAATCAACTGGACTAAAGTTGTCCACAACAACAGCCTGGGTAAAGAAGAAACAGTTTGTGTTTTCCAATTTGGTTTATGGATTATCAAACGGCTTGAACCTGAATTTGTCAAAACTTCACTTCCTCTCAGCTCCTGTTGTTTGTAGATCATAACTTTTGCAAATTATTATGCAACTACAGCATATGCGTCCATGTTCAAGAACAGCAACTTATGGCCTCCATGGAAATAAGAGTGACTATGGTTCTCTAAAAGCCCACTTCACCTTCAATCCTAGTTTTGGAGATATAGTACGTAAGCCCCAAGTCCATAAGAGTTCCCAATAGCCCATTTAAACAACTAGAGACTTACTGATTCATCAGTTGGATTAGAATCTTGGGATGGAATTGATCTATAAAAAGGTAGGTTTGTATTTTATTTTTCCATTATAAAATTTTGAGATTCCTTGAATTATAAGCTCGAAGAGAATGAGCTCTTTCAAAGATTATTTAAACCAATGGTTTGAAAAACGATTTGATCCGTTCAATTATAAAAAAAATTAAATGAGTTAATTTTTAATTTAATTTAATTTAATAATTTGTATTATTAAAATCAACCAATTTATTAATTAATTAGTTAATTTTTGTAATTTAATTGATTTTTGTAAATCATAATAAACTAAAAACATTTTTTAATTATATTTCAATATTTTTATTTTACTCAATATTTATTACACGTCAAATTCTAATATTAATCGGATCTTTAAACTTTAAAATTTTCATTTATCGGTTTACTTTTGACCCTATTTTTAGAACAATGATGTAAACTTACATAGTTTTAGAACAATGATGTAAACTTACCCACAAGGATTTTCAAGTAGGGACGACTGATGAGGCATGCAAGAAGGAATGGCTATTTGTTTCTTTTGTTATGACAAGACCATGTTCTTCACTACTATACTTAGGTGGATGATCTTTTCAATTTCTTTTATATTTAACCATTCTTTATTTTGTTTTCAAGATGAACAAATCGATATTCATGACTTATGGTTTTATAGTGTCGTGTTCATAATTTATACTATAAATCTGAAGTACAAAAAATCAACTAGAAGTCAAGCCATCCTTGTTAAAATAATTTAAAATATGATTTAAACATATATTATACCGTTATGAAATTAGTTAAAGATTAAATAAAATTAAAGAATTTAAAATATGATTTAAATATAATGTCCTTACCTATCGAATAATTTGAAATTTAATTAAACATGTTATTGTTAAAAGAAAATTGATTGATTAATTTATTTTAGTTTATAATAACTTATTAATTAATAAAAATTGATCAATTTTTAACAATAAGAATTAGTAAAGTAAATTAAACCGAAAAATCGAACAATTTAAGGTTGAATTTGTTAATCATTGATAATTTCACAATTTAATTATCGTTTTAAATAAAAATTAAAAATTAATATAATAACTAAAAATATTATCAAACCATAAATAATAATTTTCAAAGCAATAGAAAATAAAAAAAATCACTAGAATTTAGTATATTTAACCCTACAAAACTACCAACTCCATTGAACTTTTAAGTGTTATATATATAGCTTGATATTGTTATTATTTTTTCAAAGGAAACACCATAAGACATGGTGACCCATGTCCTTTTTTCTGTCTCTGAATTGTTTACAATATCATTTAGTTCTCAAAGAAAGTCTGAACCAAAAACAAAAAATTCCAAACCTAAAGTGCAGTTCATAAATTAAATTAAGAAGTCGTGCCCACGAGTGAGAAGAAAGCATGGTCCCTGAAATCTGTTTTCCACTAAAAACAACCGACAGAAACAGCCAAATGGGAACATCTCAGTTTCACCTACCTTTATATATATGTATTATATATTTCAACTTATGCAGATGATTCAATTATAAAAATTTTAAATTATTTAATTTTAGTTAATTTTTTGACGCTTTAATACCGATTGAACCTTTTAAATCTTAAAATTTTCATCTTTTCAGTTTAACTTTCGATTCAATTTTTAAAATAATAGCATACAAAATTTGCGGTGGATTATAATTATAATCTTAATTATATACAGTTTCGAAGCAGACACTTTACTTAGTTGGATTTGTGATCGAAATGATATTAATATTTATACCAACCACTAAATTTTGTCTAATAACTTTCAAGTGTTCAATACTGGCCGGCAGCCAGAATTAGAGGCCTGCATCAAACACAGTTTTGCAATTTTGTTTTCTTCTATAGTTTGTGGACATGTGAAGTTTAGTTTCCACATGTGGACACCATTTTCATCAAACATTAGAATGTTATTAGGTAGAGACATAGATTTGTCTGATAATTATAAGACAATAATTGATATCTCAACCAATAAATATAATTAATATCTTAATCGAGTTTACATGAAACACATGTTTTACAATTGCTTATTCAAAAATAATAATAATTGCCAATTTTGTTAACATTTCTCCGTCTTAATTAAATACGTAACAAAATATTTTCATGTAACGAAAACCGTTTTTTTATTTTTATTCATATAATTAATGAGATTATTCATCTAATTATTTATAAGATAATTTACTTAAAATATGTTATTTATAACCATTTATTTAAATAATAATAATAATAACAACAACAAGTTTTATTAACATTAATCTATCTTAACTAAATACACGAAACATTAAAATGCAAATTGTGTTTTCGTAAGAAAATGATCCATAAATGTTTTTATATTCACTTAATTAATTAATGTGAACATTTAGAAATGTTTTTTTATTTTTTCTTCACGTTGATCATTTAAAAACAGTCTATTTACTAATTAAGGGTAAGATTATATACTACTAAATTTTTTATTGGGTGTTGTTATTCGTTTGATTACTTGTAAGATAAAGTTAAACCATATACATAATTTTTTATAGATTTTTAAAATACCAATCATTGAAAGGAGAACATAAACTAATTTCCCATCTCTTAATCTGTGTGTTTATAGATATTGGAAAGAACACAACCATTGTATCTCTTACCGAATCCCACAATTTCTGGCTCGAAAAATAAAGACCCTCTTGCATTATTTTCACCGAAATGTTCATCTTCTTCTTCTTCTCTCTTGAAACCCTTTTTTCATCAACTTTTAGGATTCCTCACCAATGATCAAAAGACAAGTGCAACTTTACAAGTATACCGAAACCCCAACCCCATAACAGTATCTTCTTCTCCATTATAATATACATTTCTAAGTTGTACTTCCAACTTAAGCCCGCATCACCCCACATGGGGTTAGTCCACATGCCCCTCTATCAACTCAAGTTGCCGGAAATCTCGCCGGTCACCGGTCCTTTGTCAGTGGGTTCCACCCTCCCCGACTGAGCGGGTCCAACTGTCCTTAAGTCTCGAGACAAGGCCCTACAGAGAAGGTGAAATTGACTCGATTTGTGTATGCTGCGAGTTATGAACCATCAATATACACTAAAAAAGACAAAAATTTTTTTAAAAAAAAGGGGTTAGATGATAAAAAAGAAGAGTCTTTTGTCAATTATTGAGAAATATAAAAGCATTAAATAATATAACTTACATGGTTTTCTACACTGAATTCTGTAAAGGTTCCATGAACGTGCATGTCCAATATTGATGAACTACTCGTGAACCTCAACCCTCTTTCATTTTTTATGTGTATATGCAGCGGTGGAACCGCATACGTTATGTTTCAAGTTTGTTTAATATAATTGTTAGTAAATTAAATATTTTTGTATTAATTATTTGACAAAATGGGTTAATTTAAATAAATAGTTACAAATATTAAAATATTTTCACTTTTAATCTATTATTATTTTATAAATTTTAGTTTTAGTTTAAACTTCAATCTCTTAAATTAAATTTCCCTACTTGGTCTTAGTAATTAATAAAGAGAAAAGATAGATTGTTACTTATTAGTGTTGTTATGGTAGCTCATAAAACCGAGAGATTAGCACGTGATTATCTTCAATTTATCCCGTAATTGGAGAGATTATTCACCGCTGTCTCTTAATTATTCTTATAAATGATACTTAAAAGAATAATTTATTTATATTATTTATTAAAAATCATAATATTACAAATAAGAAGTTAATATAATTAGCCCTTTTTCTATTTGATGTGATCCGAACCATTTGAGAGTTAGGTTCTATGTATGACCTACTTGATATTCATTTAATTATAGGTCATGAAATTGCACGTTACTTTGTTTATGTTCACTTCAGTTCCCAAACATTGTGTGTAGTACTGTGTGACTGAGCTTATCTTATCTTCTTCTTCTTCTTTTTTTTTAATTTCTTGTACATTATCTTTTGGTCATAAAGTTGCACGTTAAAGGTATAATCTTTTTAACTCGGTAGAAGAAACTCTTCAGAAAAAATCACCTAAAAAGAACAAAGGCATGTGATACTGCTTCAAAAATATCGACCTTTATACATATTCTCCTCTTTTTCCTTTTTTTTTGTTTTCTCGTGACCTTTATAGGATATTGGAGAGGCATACCACTATACAAGTCTCACTATTTTTATATGGAATTAATTATAAGATTAAAAATATAAATCTTAATTACTTTATCATTAAATTTTTCGAAAAAAACTTATTCAAAATTTTAGTTAAAAAACACATCATACGTAGATTAATCAAATATTATTTAATTAAGAATTCAACTCAACTTTTAAACTTGAATGAAAAAGCAAAATTTGAATTAAACTAATAATTTATCATAAATATTTTAAATTATGAATTAAAATTGAGCTTAATTGATTCAGATTCTATTTAAGAGTTGTGTTGACTTAATGTATTAGAGGCATTTGATGTTTATATTGTGTGTATTTTATCATTATTTTTAACCGAAGCATAAGAAAAGGAGTTTTTTAGGAAAATGAAAAAAATAAAAATAATTTTTTCAAGAATTTTAAAGATTCGAGAGTTTTTATAAGATTTCTTAAATTACAAGAGAAGATTATGACTTTGGCCTCAATTATACTAGATTTCATGTTATTTAACATTTTTAATCTCTATATTATAAAAAAATTTCATTTACTCCATATTTATTATACAATTTTTGTCATATTTTTTACTTATTTTTAAAATATATTATTTTTTGAGTTTAAAAAAGTTAGTAAAACTAATAAAATATAACATGAAGGTTGTGTGACGGCTAAAATAATAATATGAGATAAATAATAATTTTAAAAAAATAAATAGAGAGAGTCATAATGTATTTAACTTTTGATGTAATTCAAGTGTCATAAATGATGTTACTACCTCATCATTAATTTTCTCTATTATCTATGAGCCCTCTGGTTTCAATTTCCAAATTAAGCATGAAGGGTTGGTATTAATTATTATAAGACTATGGTACATATATATATATATATATATAGAAGACTAATAATCATAACCTCTCAAATGAAAAAGGCATACGTAATGATTGTAGCAGAAAAGAGACCAAACATCTCTTGCTTCAAATGCAAGCCTTTTGAGTTGCTTCTGTTTGAAGATTTATTCTCTGATTAACCCTCACCATTTTGTTCTATAAAATTCCATGTCTTATCTTCTCAATCTTTGCCTTTTCTGCTCCATGCTTGGATTGTTCTGTTCCAACTCATAACACGTACACCCTCATCTTCAAAACCCGACAAGGCGACATGTTCATAAAAGCTTCAACTAAGGGTGGCCCTTCTTTTTAGAACAGATCTCTTTTCCGAGCTTGTTATCTATATATAGATATGTATAACAATTTACGTCAATCTTAATTCAGTTTCTTAACCATAAGCAATGATTATTACAGGGCTTACCTTATTAGAAAATTAATTTCCATATATTATTTTTACATATTTGTATATTTTTTTAAAGTTTCTATTTAAAACGGTATATACATAAGAAGAAGGCCATAGGGTTTTACCAATTTCAAACAAGAATATAATTAGCATTAGTATTGTAAAAATGTCCTAAATAACATAATAATCAAAATACAAAAGAAGTTTATATACTTTGCTTAAAGGAAACTTTAGTCAACACAAATATCTATTACCTAAGTAAACTTTTATTGTATATAAAACTAACGGACACGGCCAGATACTCCTGAATCCTGATCTTCTTTGTTTATTTGCACGGATCAGCTTTTTGTATTGTAAACATCACCATTTACTATGCAAGAAGGAAGTAGTAGTAGCGGTGGTGGACCTATTTGTGTACTGTAATGCAATGAACTGCCCGCAAAACACATGTATGAGTAGGAGTCACCGGCGACACCAGAATCAAGGACATCTTGGGTTTGATGCTCATTAACTTACTAATGGTGGATGATCTGTGACTGTGACTGACCAGAGCGAGAACTAAGCCCCTATGATACGGTACGATATGTTTATATCTATATATATCGGACTTGATGCCTCTTGTATCATTGACTCATACGTATTATCCTGTCGTGGTGTGAGTATACTTTTTATATATATATAGATAGATAGTAATGATTTGTGATCAAGAAAACTCGGATTTAGATTACACTTAAGTCTTAAAAATACACCACATGAAACTATGGGATGCAAGTTGAGCTCTAGAACGGCAATCATAGTTTAAGAGAAGAAACCGAAATAAATCAAAAACCGAATATAACAAAATGTGAGTTTGGCAGGGCATGCATGATTTGTCGAACTCGGTGTACTTCCCCAGCTGTCTTTAGTTTATGGAGTCATGTACTATGGAGGAGATGAAGAGACGCCTGGCCAGACCGACGACGGCCCTCGAGAACCGGACCGGTCTCTCTGCTTTGGTTTTGCTAATCCTTGTGGTTCTTTTATTATTTTTTTAAAATTTTTCTCACTTTGATTCAAACATGGGATCTTTAAACACTAACGGATACACACACTTTCTTCAAGAAAAATAAATAATAAATCAAATTTCACGTTTTTTTGAAATGAAGAACTAATTAATCATCATGTTCTAAAGATCCAAGGAAGTAAAACTAAACACTAAGGTTAGAAATATCTTAGATGATTTTTTTAATAAATAAATTCTCAAACTTTTAAATAAATATAATTATATGATTTTTTTCAATACAAATCTATATTTCTAAAATTGAATTTGTCTTTTCCATTAAAAGAAAAGATATTAACTAAATTTGTAGGTAATTTAAAATTCCATTTTTAAATAATTTATCAAACTTGTCAACTTTTAAATAAATAGAATTATATGATTTTTCAATTGGAATTTAATAAAATTTTACATTTATTAAATATCCAAAATTTATCTGTTGGAAATAAGTTTTGAAATGATATTTTTTTCTTAATTTTAGAAACAATCTCTTTGCTAATTAGAAATAAAGTTATGTATTATTAGACTTTTTCAAATATCGCATATTAGTAGGATCTATAACTGAGTGTTGTTGATGTTGTATTATCTTAATTATGATATTATCTTCTTAAGGAAAACTTTTTTTATAATCAATATTGATGTGTTTATCCTTTTATCGAGTTCATCTGACAAAGGATTACATAGTCATGTGAGATATTTTAGTCTTGAGATTATTACAGCAGGCGTGCTGCTTCCGCCTGATGACTTCTACGTGGTCGTTTGTTTTTTCCTACAAAAAACCATCGTTCTCGACAGTTCAGTTCCTATGTGACCTCGTGTTTCAATTGCCATAAGAACCACATCCACATGTTTCTAAATGCAAAGAAATGGTACATAAACCAAAACTCGATAGACCAATTCGGCAGCTTCTTCAGTTACTCATTACTTGGTGAATGTGATCAACATAAGTCAGCTCTTCAGCTACTCTAACTATCACTTAGTGAATGTGATCAACATAGTGGTCAACATAAGCCAGCTCTTCAGTCAGTCATCACTATCACTTGGTGAATGGATGTGGTATTGTGGTGATGGAGAGAGGATAACTAACGAATCACTTCATGACTCATGTTGGAAATTAATGAAGAAACAAGGACAATTTCACAAGTCGGCTTCCTTGTTTCATGTGTTGTACGATTTAAGTTGCTTTGTGTGACTATTTAAGTCGAAATTTGTTTTTGTAATTTTCATAAAAACTCTTCTCTAGTTAAAAAATAATAATGAAACACACGCTATATAAACATTAAACATAAATTAATTAAATATTATTTATACAATGATTCAACTTAACTTTTAAATTTAGGCTGAACAATTAAATATGACTTAAATTAATAATTTATTATAATTATCTTAAATTTTAATTTTAATTTTAATTTAATTTATTCAAGTCGAATTTAAAAAGTGAGTTATCAGTCCAAAACTTGATTAATTACTACATCACATTGTACTAACTTGATTTAATTAATTTTTTATTTTTGTTTTGTGTAGAACTATTATGTTGGCTTTTAAATTTCACTTGTTACCATAAAACCAAACTGTCTTTCCGAGGTTAATCCAAATTTTCTTGTTGACTTCTTAAATCATACGTAATTAATTACGATTAAGTGTGATCTAATGATTTTCTAAGTCAAGCAATAATGTTCCCTCTTACTTTCCAAAAATGGACATTCCTTATAATAAGAAGGATTTGACATGAAGGAATTTCAGGAAGTCAACATTAAATGTAAATCGTAATTTATTTAGTAAAGAAAATATTGCAAAATAAGGGAATTAATAAAATTCTTTTAAAAAAGATCAAAAATAACATGTAAACTAAATCGTATTAGTTAATAAGTTAGGGGTCATTCTAAAACAACCTTTTTATTATTTAAGAATAAGGTTATATATATTATACCTTTTCAGATTCTAAGTTTAGCTTAATTTTTTATTGACTGTTGTTGTTATTGTCTAAACTTTTATTGCGGAAAATTAAATCGAGGAAATATTTCGGAAATAAAGAAGAATATAAAATTTTATCATTAAAATAAAAGACAAAAAAGTTTCCTTATTTATTTAAAAAATGATAAATAAAATTTATTGTCAAACGGAATCTGTACGGGAAGGCCAAGTCCAGGTAAGCCGTACGATGTTTAGGACGGATGGAGAGTGTATAACAGTTGAGGCAAGGACACGACATCCCACTGGAGTGGCTGTCCATGTGACCATGATTAGTCATGTGTGATGAGACTGTGTACAGAGGACGTCGGCAACAACTTCACCGGAGGTTGTGGGGTTTTGCCGTTTTGGACTGTTAGGTGTGAAAACGGCCCCGGTTACTACGCACCACTTAACTGTTTTACATTACTTTGGTTAGAATCGTAATTATCGAATTCACTAAAACATCATTTTTGCATTTATTATTGTATCATTCAGTTTGAAGTCTTGTAATAAAATAAAATTTGAAGAGGTCAGATAATACGTAACTTTAATCTTATATAATAAAAAAGTTATTTTTGATAAATTCATATATAAATATGATAATAAAAAATAATATAAATTAAAAAGTAAATAAATAAAACTATCGTATTAAATCAGAATGGGACTAAATCATCCAAAATTTTAATCAATTTAAACCCAAAAAAAAAAAGGAGACCCAAAATAATTAATAGGGTAATAAAAATAATTACATGATTGAATTATGGAGAGGAGGGAGTGGTACTGTGGTGGTAGTGAGTAGTGAATACTGAACCGAGGGTGGCATAAGCACATCTCGAGAAACAGAAAAAAGGCCAGAGAAATTTTAAAAAAAAAACAGATTTATAAAATGGCGGCGAATTCTAGGTTGCCGGCCACGTTAGTACTGGCTGTAATAAAAAGGTAATTTTTAATAAATGTAAAAAAATGTTTTTATTTTAAGAGGTAGAAAATTATTAACCCACCACCCACTCTCAAAGGCCAGCACACACTGAAGTGTCCCACACCAACCAATTTACCAACATACCCTCCGTACTCACCGTGTCTTCTGTCAGCAATCAACGGTCGGTCGGCCTAAGGGTAAAAGAGTAAGT
>JANSVB020219078.1:0-10037 GCA_025504935.2 Erythroxylum haughtii
GACTCTTGCGTCTGCTTTCTATTCTTCTTCTGCGTCTGTATTTCTATTCGCGTCTTCGTCTGTTTTTTACTTTGCGTATGCGTCTGTTTTTCTATTCACGTCTGCGTCTGCTTTTTAATTCGCATCTGCGTCTGCGTCTGCGTCTGCGTCTGCTTTTCACTTTGCGTCTGCGGTTTATTTTGCGTCTGCGTCTGTGTTTTACTCTTCGTCTGTATTGCTTCGTCTGCTTTTGTTTTTCTTCATCTGTATTGCTGCGTCTTCTTTTCTAACTTCTTTTATTTTTCTCTTTATTATACATCAAAATCATATCTCAGTAAAGTCATTTTGACTTAACAGGCCTAAATTTTTTTTTCTTGTGCCCATCTGCTTCTTTCATATCTCTCCAGAACTTATTTCAATTCTTAATCAAAGGTTTATGAACTAGAATTTTGTTAATATGATAGAGGCATTCTTTCTAAACCCTTTGACCCAAACATAATCCCATAGACACTTATCCATTGCTAGCCCCTTGAGCCATTATTTTTGAGTGCATGCACGAATCTTTATATGGTGTCAATAGGTTATTTTGTATTTTCTTCTAGTTAAAAAAATATGTGTTTTGGGTTCTAAAGAAAGAAATATATATTTATATATAAAGAGAAGCAACAAATATATTTTTATATGTATATGTTATATTTATGTTGTCAAAACAAGAAAAAGAAAAGAAAAAGTATCATTTGTGTAAATATTGTCTTATTGTTGACTTCTATTTCATAATTATAGTTCATGTACTCATACTTTTTCTTCCTTCGTCCATTCCATCCACTTCATATAGCCTTCCGTGCATTACAACCTCGAAAAGTCCTCTTGATTTTTAAAATTATAGTTCTTGTAGTGGAGAAGTAGGACTATTACAAGTTTATGGTAGAGAATGGACTAAGCGGATTTTAGAGTGAAAATATCCCTAACCACAAATGAGACGAGAGCAAACACTTTACCTTGAGTGAAATCTCTTTTGCTCAATCTTTTGGATTAAACTTTTATAGTGTTTATTTTCTTGGCACTCTTTCAGTCTGCTTTGGTTGATCTTTGAGAAAGTGATTTTTGCCAATTTTCTATTATTGTTTTAAGCATGGTAAGAATTTTTCGTTTACACTTGTGTCTCTTTGACTCTTATAAACTTTGTCCAGGAGTACAAAGGTCTAAGTGTGGGGGAATTTTATTGAGCCCAAGTTTATTATCTAAATTGGCAACACTTTCGTGGCCTTTACTATCCTTTTTTAATCCTAATTCTTGATTTTGTGCTTAAATTAATCCTTGAGTGTGCACTTTTATTTTATGCAATTTGATAGTAAAAACTGTCACAATTGGTGTTAATTGCATTTCTTAATTTTTCTAAGAACAATTGATACTGTAAATTGCTATTATTGATTGTAGGATCTTCAAGGAGATGGGAGTCAATGTGCTGAATTGAAGTCAACTAAAGACCAACGCTTTTGGGAAAAGTTCGTCGCGGCTAGCCCAGCTATTGCCGCAGCAAAGAACAAGGAATCCAGGCTGAGCTTTCGGAAAAAGTTCACAGCAGCGAAGATTAATTCTTTCGCCCCGACGAAGGATCCAAAAAATGCACAAAACATTTTGGGAAAAGTATGCTACGACGAGCCTGCTTGTCGCCGCAGTGAAACATTGAAAACTTGAACATATTTGGACAAATCTCTCACTTTTCTGACCCGACCTACAATCCAACATTTAAAAACATGCCAAATTAGGTTAACCAAATAACATTTTTTTACAGATATTCATTACAAAGGAGAGTCGACACTTCATCCCACTCACTCTCGACCTTCATCCATAACTTCTATCCATTTTTCATCATCGACTTCATCATCTGCTGCTGTTATCATGGATGCTATCGGTGTGCTTACAGTCGTGAGGTTCCCCGAAGTGATGCGTAGCTAGAGCACCATTTCCTCTTGAAGATGTAGCAATGGCTTTAGTTCGATGGGCTTTAAAAGGGAGTAGTTTTACATTGTCATATTTGACTACATTGTTATAAACTCCTGAGCTAGGATTTATGCTTTGTATTTAGATTTTTCTTGATTAGAGTTTAATCAAGAGTTTAACAATATTTTGTGTTATGGGTTTGTTTATGTAGAACTTGGATGCTCAATATATGAAGTTTCATATATGTCTTTTTAGTGATTGTGTTAATTCTCTTTTATCTGCCTAATTGTGTTGATATTGAGATTACGCTTGATCTAAATTAACCACTTACATTAACTTGTCATTACACATACTAAGATGCATTCAACAAAGTTTTAAGAAATGGAGTTCATTGATTAAAACCCTGGACTTAAAGAGTTCTTTAAGGTTTATCATTTGAAAACTTAGTGAATTTCAATCCCAAAAGATTTGTTTTGAACTATGATAGCCAAAGCTCATTTTCGAGAGGATTTTATCACATTTGATCATTGTTTGAGTTTTTACTTTTCATTTCCCAAAAATCCAAAAACACCCTTTTTATATACTTTTCTTTCATTTAGTTCAATTCATTTAGTTTAATCAAAACAATCCAGAACCCTACTCTTAACTAATTTATTTTGCATTTCATGACAATTAGGCTAGCTTAGATCATTTGCTCTAAGTTCCGATTAAGTGAGACGACTCAAGGTTGCATTCTATATTGGAATCCTTGGAATTAAATTTTTTATTCGGTTCCCAAGGGAGTAACCAAAAGACTCAACCACACACTGATTAGAAAGAAATTGAAATAAGAACTAGACCTCCTCCTCTTCTTTGCCTAAATCTCGATGACGGGGTGCTCTTTACCCAATTGGGAGTGAAAACCTTGATTCTCCACCTATCTCTAGGTTCTAAATCTGTCTTTTAGCTCTAGGAGGCAAGTTTCAGGACATACCTCCTCCCTAGGGAATTTTTTACAATATATATCAAGATAAGTCATAGAATCCTAAAAAAATAAGTGAAACTTGCGTGTCTCTTCGTCCTAAGCATCCCACAATTGTGGGTTACTGTGACAAAAACTTTCTCCATAGACTTCTCACAATCGTGGGAAACTTACCCTTTCCCAAAGTCGTGGGTTCGTATTCTTCAACAGCTCCACTTCGCTTCTCTTGTTCCCTAGCTCAATCATAAAGGTGTCCACCACCAAAACGATCAATTCTTACCCTAAACCAACATTGAACACCAAATAACAACCATGAAGATCAAATTAAATAAAAACACATAAAACAAGTCCTAAAACATAATAATACTAACCTATTATGCAAGAAACACATGCCAAGTAATTAGAAAAACACACATTATGCACAACTATCATATATCCCTTCTTTGCTTTAAAGCTTCAATGTATGTCATGTTATCATTCGAATTCTTGTCCATTTGGTCCAGAAAGGAAATTATAACATATAAATGCAATTGGAGCAAATTAAGTATCAAATATACAATAAAAGTATAAAATATCAAGAAATAATACATCAATTATAAGGTATAAATATTATCAATTATGCATATGTCAGCCATCTTTATTCTCCATCAACCATCACACTCTACAGTTGCCTGTCATTGTTGTCAATGAGACCATCTCATGGAGCTTATTCAACCAGCCCATAGAAAGTTTCCCAACAATCGTCGCTCTAGATTGGAATCGTAAGCCACCACAAGCAATGTTTTCAAGCCATCGGTGATCGTCAATGTCCTCACAACATATGACCTAAATCGAAGGCAGTGCATTGTAGGCACTCATCCTTTGAGGGAATAGTGGCAATGAGGGGGAATTGGGAAAGTGGAAGATTTATATATCGTTTTATTTTTTGGATACCTAATTCTAAACTTTTCATATTTCTAGAAGCATGAATAACTAGTAAAAGAGACAGTGAAATTTTTTTTTATAGAAACGATTATCATAAATTTAAATTTTTTATCAAATCAATAAGAATCAAACAAGTTTAATCAAATTGTAGAATTAAAGCTCACTCTGATACCACTAAAGGAAAATTAGGACGAGATTGAATCTTGACTGTAGTGAAATAATTACAAAACTTTTTTATATTTTGATTTCCTAAAAAACCAATATCACTTTAATTCTATAAAATAATTAACACTTAAATCATAACAAAGGATGAATCTTAATTTGTAAGTTATTCTAAAACTTGATAATTTTCTTGTCGTACCCCTTGAACTGTTTCTGAAACCAGTCCATCTCAACCACCATAGTTACTAAGTATCTGGCCTCAAACAGTATCCACAGAATATGTTAAGAGAATTTTGTAACTCTTACAAGGAGGGTTAAGCAAGAAATGTGACAGTAGCACACTGTAACGCTATGCAAAATAAACTAGAATAACAACTATAGTAGTGGTGAGTCTAAATCGATCTCGCAGAGAATTTTCAGTTAGCTTTTGTTATGAAAATAATCAATGTTTAGGTTTGAGGGGTTGGTTTGGTTTTGAAATAAGACAATAAAATGAAACTAAACTAACAAAAACAAATTAAAGAAAATATTTGAAAATGATGAAAATAATGAATTCGTTGGGAGTCTGGTTCTTTGGTTTAATCTGAGCCTACACCCAGTTGAACATACTTCATTGATTTACTATTCTCAAACCTCTCCTAGCAATTATTAGTCTTAGATTAATAACGAGCTCTGGTAATCCTGGTTTTCCTTTAGGTTGTGTTTAATTAGGAGACACTTATTAGTTATACCTAGCCATCGACTAACCTAGGATATGATTTCTAGATTTAATTGGTTAGTCATATTACGAATTAGGAAAATAGACAAATCTGAGTGGTTGGGGTCATTTAAACTAGATTATTTTATCCTTAATAATTACAAACCATTAGTCGCTACAAATGAATCTCAAATATAACAATTACAAATTATATTGAAATTCTAACTATGGGTTCATACATAAACAATCGAATGATAACGAGGATACGATACACAAAATCCAAATTCGTATGTATAGGATAAAACAACCAATTCCTAAAGAGAGAAAAAACAATAAATACATGGAACGAATGCATAACTGGGTTCGTTAGTGTCGATATCACCTTCGAATTAGTATCGGGAAGCTAGCTTTCCATGGTTCTCCAATGTTGTGAAGCTTTGCCCATTCTTCTTATGTTCTCTAGAAGTTTCCTTTTTTCCCAATTGAAAACACCAAAACCTTCAAATTCTCGGCCGTCACAACACCTTTTACTTTATATTAAAAACTTAGGGTTAAATGGTGAGGTGTCCACTTTCTCACCACTATGAAATGTGTGTCATAGGTGTGAGACTTGTGTCACACTCATGCACAACTATATATGCTAGACATTGCATAGCCATAAGATATGGTCACGGTTGTGCAATTATTTGGTCTGGCTGTGAGCTCTTCAAGACTTCCATTATTCATTTTCTTGTCTTCTTCTTACTTTTTTTTCTTCTTTCTCTTGCTCTTATTCCATGAAAACAAGTGAGTGTGAATCTTTGAAAAACAACTCAAATGTAGTGCTTTCGACTCACTTTAGCTCCTTCACTTCTGAATTGTGCCTAAAACCATATATGAACTAAAGTGAGTATCTTAAGAATTTTCGTATCATTAATTATTAAGTGTTATTGAATAAATATATAATCAATTAAGCACATATAAATTTCTCCCACAGTTAGCTTTTGACCATCCTCGGGCAAAACATGAAAATTTAGATCACAGACCTAAAAATAGTTACTCAATTCCCATATTTCCTAAGAATACATAATCATAAGCAAAGATAAATGACTTTCAAAAACCATAACAATAACTTAACATTCAACGCTTCTACTCATGATCAATCAACATTCAACATCTTTAGAAACTGACCAATCTAGAGGAAGACTTGGAAAATGTGTTTAAATTAAATAAGATGTATTCATGGGTGAACTCAAATACCATTAATGATCATGACATTCCACAACTTTGAAAATCATTTAATTTCTCCACCACTAAAGTTCACATGTATAATCAGGAATCAAAGGAATTTTCACGGTTTTAATGTGGGCAAAGATAATGTGAGATGTATTTGGATAAAATAGCATGAAAGCCATCAAAACTAGTGAAACAAGGAAAAACACTCAATGTAATATGAAGCACAAAAACCTACATTTACTCACAATTGTGTACATCAATCATGATGAATGCAAAAACCATTTTTCCTACCTTGAAGTCAAACTTTCACACTACAAACCATATCAATCATTGAAACTATAAAAAGTGATCCTTTAAAGACAACATCTACCTCATATTCAACATACTTAAATCACCCATTCATTGTAACTCTAGGAGGACAAACTGATCATAGAAAACTTTTCAACACATTTGCATTTCCACCTTGATAATTTTATTTAAACATATTTTTTCTTTTTTATTTTTCTTTTTCTTTTTTCCTTTTCTTTTCTCTCTTTTTAACAATTTTTAAACATTGAAAGAATCTACATCAATAGGGGAATTTTTATGATAAGACATAGAATGACATCCCAATAGTTATAACCATCTCACACATATGCATATCCCCACACATAGAATTTTATACATCCACATACTCAACAATCAACAAATGCTTCACTAACTTTTGGGCTTAGGTGAGGCATTTGGTTAGGTTTAAAGCATATAATGCGATTAATACAAAAAGAAAGGCTAATAAAGCTTAATTAGGTTATCAAAAGAAAATTCATGCAATAGGTAGGTTATTTGACTAATGTAGTTCAAAAAAACAAAGAATGTCTCATTATTTTCATGCTAATGCATGCGATAAAATGTGGTCTTGAATAAAAATAAAAGCAAAGTTTGGATGTACATATCATGAAGTTCACACATAAAAAAATGAGAAGGATATGGATGTGTCAGCCTATAAAGGCTCAAAATCTCACTAGCTTTATCTACCACTAGTCACTACTCTTTTAAAGATAATGCACATTGACCAATCACAAGAGTAAAAGTACAGGCTCAAGTTGCCATGGATTCTTCTAGTAAATTCACACTTTAATCATGACTATACAGTGATAAAAGTAATAAAAAAGAGTAAATGTTTGTTCGTTTGTTTAACTCTCTCTCTCTCTTTTTGTTGAAAACTTAAAACAAGTAAAAACACACATGCATATAAGAAATAAATGCATAAATGTAAAGGAAAAGAAGTTTAACTTCCCTTAGGTTGCCTCCCAAGCAGTTTTTAGTGTCACTTGCTCAACTCCATGTTTTCTCCTCATGTGACAAAATTATGATGTTCTACTATCACAATTTGAGCCACTTCCACGTGAGGTTGTTCAGGATAGGATCTTGGTTGATAATCATTCACCTCCCGCGTCCTCCCTATCCTCGAACTTCTAATATCTACTGAGTCCATGCACTCTAGAAATATCTTGAATATTTCTTCACCCTTTTCTTCCTCATTTAATTTTTCCAATTTGCTAAGTAAAGGTAAAGGGTTAGTTTTAAAAAAAAATTATGGACTCAGTGCTCACCTTTAACCTAAAATATGTAGCATTTTTTGCTTCGAGCTTTTACTCCACTTCTTCTTCTTCATAAGCAATTCCTTGAGTACGTCTCTCAAGATTATCAAGCTCCTCTTCACTATGTAAGGTCTCTACATTAAAGTCCCTTGGGTACTCTTCAGGTTAAGATGATTGTATTTCTTTGCTTTATGATTCTAGGCGGTTGAGAACTTCCATCATTTGACCCATTTGGCTTACCAAGTTTTTTATGCTTGCTTGTGTCTCCTGCTGAAACTGTTGAAGTTGTTGCTGTATACTTTGTTGAAATTGAAGATTATTAGTAGTTAAAGTCTTGATAAATTTGTCCATAGACATATCTAAACTGTAATAGGAAGCTTATGGTCTATACGGGAATCGCTGTGCATCTTGCAAATTATTAAGGAAGTAATTCTGTTGATTATCCCATCCATAACTAAAGTTAGTATGTTCATTCTAAACATAGTTATAGGATTGAGAATATGAGTTATAAAAGGACTACCTATTGATTTACCTAGCCTACACTTGTATTCTAATTCCACCTTAGATAATATCGAACAGAACCACTATTTGTCCATAAAGGTTTCTTGCCATTATTTAATTTACATCAAAATATAACTAATTCGCGTATAAGCAGCGCTATCCGTCATACCGTTTACTCTATCTATTCATTGAATTGATTTTCTTATAGTTCTCTTTGAGGCTCGCTCCGTTCTTTAATTCATAGGGCCTTCTATAATAGGGAAAAACCTTCCATTTCTGTCAAATGACCCTCCTGAGGAGAAGTTTTGTTTTAGACCACGGTTCAAATAGGAAAAGTACACCACGCTAATGTGCCTTAGATAATTCACATCTCGGGGTCTAAAAATTTATTTTGACGAACTACAAGAACATCAAAAAAAAATGTATCAAAAATTATGTACAACAAAAACAAAATATGAAAATTTCTTCCGATCTTGAGGGAAAAATTACTTCCGTCCATGTATATTGTTTTATAAAAAAAATTCAACACACAAACATTAAACAAAAAGTGAAAATATCAATAAATAACTGAAAGAAACTAATTACAAACAAATTATATACAAAACACCAATTAAAATTAAGAATAAAAACCAAAGCACCACACCCTCCGGCAACGGTGTCAAAATTGACAATAGCGCATCACAACACCACATAAAATAAACTAAACCTACAACTATAGTAGTGGTGAGTCTAGGTCGATCCCACAAAGTGTTTGGTTAGCTTTTTTTTTGAAAATAATTGATGTTTATATTTGGGGTGTTGGTTTGGTTTTGAAATAAGAAAACAAAATGAAACTAAACTAACAAAAACAAATTAAATAAAACATTTGAAAATGATGAAAGTAATGAATTCGTTGGGAGTCAAGTTCTTTGGTTTAATCTCGACCTATACCTAGTTGAGCATACTTCATTGATTTATTGTTCTCAAACCTCTCTTAGCAATTATTGGTCATAGATTAACAACAATCTCTGTTAACCAATTTTTTCTTATGTCGTATTTAATTAAGAGATGCTCGTTAATTAAACCTAGTCATCGAATAACCTAGGATACGATCTCTAGATTTAATTGGACAATTACATTACAAATTAGTCTAAGCAACAACCACATACCCTCAGGTCATTTAACCTAGGTTATGTTATCCCTAATGAATACAAACCATTGGTCGCTACAAATGAACCCCAAATATAAAAATTACAATTATTTGAAATTCTAGCTATGGGTTCTTACACAAACAATCAAATGATAACGAGAATACGATCATTCATGCACAAAACCCAAATCCATATGCATAAGATAACACAATCAATTCCTAAAGAGAGAAAGAAAAAAATAAATTCAAGGAATGCTTAACAACATTTATTGGTATCAACATCACCTCCAAACCGGCATCGGGAAGTTAGCTCTCCATAGGTCTCCAACATTGTGGAGCTTTGTCTTCTTCTCATCTTCACCCGAAGTTTCCCTCTTTTTTCCATTCGAAAACACCAAAACCTTCATATTCTCTACCGCCACAACACCTTTTACTTTATACTAAAAACTTAGGGGTCAAATGGTGAGGTGTCCACTTTTCTCACCACCATGAGATGTGTCACAGGTGTGAGAGACGTGTCACTCTCGTGACATATCTATGCAGAGCTCTTCAAAGCTTTCATTCTTCAAGTTCTTTTCAGTTTCTTGTCTTTTTCTTGCTCCATGAAGACAAGTGAGTGTGAATCTTTGAAAAATGACTCAAACATAATGCTTTTGACTCACTTTAACTCCTTCACTTCCTAATTGTGTCTAAAATCATATATGAACTAAAGTAAGTATTTTTAAGCATTTTTGTATCATTAATCACTAAGTGTTATTGAATTAATATACAATCAATTAAGCACATATCAAAGTGCTATCTCCATTAGAACTTAAGCCTATTTATAATAAACTTTAGACATTTTAGTAATTTAATTGAAATTAAATTGTAATTTCAATCAGCATTTAAATAGAATTACAAAGAATTTTAATTGAAGATCAGTTTTGCTCAAATAAGATTTAATAT
>JANSVB020219106.1:0-10035 GCA_025504935.2 Erythroxylum haughtii
TTAGAATTGTAACAAAAGGTAATTTTCTAAACTATTTTTCAATTGATGTTCTTATATTTGTTTTCAAGAAACACAAAAGAAGCAAGAAAGGAGAACCTGGTTTGCAGATTAAACAAATATCTATATGGTCTAAAATAGGCATCAAGGTGTTGGTACAAGATATTTGATTCCTTCATTATGAGTCTTGGATACAACAAATTAAATGCAGACCTTTGTACATATTTCAAAAGGTTTGGTGAAAAAGACTTCATTATCTTGCTACTATATATAGAGGATATATTGATAACAGGTCTCAACAAAGACCGTCTTAAGGAGTTAAAGACACAATTAGCTAAGGAATTTGAAATGAAGGACTTGGAACTAACAAACAAGATTCAAGGGATACAAATTCATCGAGATTGAAGTAACATGAAGATTGGCTTTCTTAGAAGAATTATCTAAAGAAGATCTTGCGACACTTTAACGTGCAAGATTGTAAGCCAATTTTTACCACACTTCCTATTAATTTCAATTTATCATCTAAAATGAGTCCTAGCAATGAAGAAGAGAGGATAGAGATGTCTTGAGCACCGTATACATCAGCAGTGGGAAATTTAATGTTTGCTATGATTTGTATAAGACTAGACATTGCACATGCAATGGGAGTGATTAGTCGATACATGGTGAATCTTGGTACAAAGCATTGGAATTCTGTAAAGAGGATCCTAAGATACATTAAAGAAACCTCAGATGTTGCATTATGTTATGAGGATCGAACATTATTGTCAATGGATATGTTGATTCAGAATATGCAGGTGATCTTGACAAAATCAAATCTACTATAGGCTATATGTTAAAATTGTTGGTGAAATTGTAAGCTGCGTTTCAAAACTACAGTCATCTATGGCTACGTCAATAATAAAAGCAGAATATGTAGCAGCTACACCAATTAGTAAAGAAGCAGTATGGTAGAAAATGTTCTTGGAAGAACTTGGGCACAAACAAAAGAAAAATTCTTTGTTTTGTAACAGTTAGAGTGTCTTGCATCTTGCAAAGAATCTAGCATTTCATTCAAAGACCAAACACATATGAGTACAATATCACTTTGTTCGTGAAAAATTCAAAGAAGGAGTTGTAGATATGCAGACAACTTAGCAAATTTCATGACAAAGTCAATCAATACTGACAAATTTATTTGGTGTTGATCCTCTTGTGGCTTGATGGAGATATAAGCAACATGGAAATGATAAATGTTTCTCCTTAAAAAATAGAGAGAGACTGTAACTCTTATTTTTCATAGTGAAGTTTTTTTCCTTACCCGTGTTTTTATCCTAATTTATTTGGCAGTTTTCTATGTAAAATATGTGTGTTCATTACTATTTCTTCAATTTTACTTAGTTGCGAACTTGCTCTAATCCGGTCGATTTTCTCAACAACAATAACATATTTACTGTTGGTGATATTGATTTGTCATGTAACTGTCAAATGCTCCAATGGGAATGTGTTGGCTTATAAATGTATAGAAATTATTATTCACTTTGTCTACGTGGATTTTGAGGTCAGATGCAGAAAATGCACTGTTATGGATGTCAACTCTCCTACAAAGGTCAGCTGCCTAGTATATACCAAATTGGTGAATTTTTGTTGAAGCAAAGATGTAATGTCTCTTAGCGTGCTTCTGTTATTTGTAGCTTATGTCATATTTAAAGGCTCTTCTATGGCTCGAGCTTTAGGGTGGCATGTTTGGTGTCAATGAGAATTACGAATTACGCTATGTAGAACTTACTTCTTTGTAAAGGATTCGAAAAAAAAATGTGTGAAGCCATTGCTTCAGAATTTCTTTTAGCACCCTTCAAAGTATTGCATGTATTTTATTTTTCATTTGTTTGCCACCAATTCACACACCCTTTAAAGAACTACAGGTGGTAGACTGAAGTAATAACAATAAGTTGCGGTCAAAAACTGGCAATGTATAGATAATGTTGATCTAGATTCAGACTTCCCTATAAGAAGCATCATTCACAACATGAGTAGTAAGTCCTTTAAAAGCAATGTAATAAAGAAAAAGACAAGACAAATAGATTGTTCTATTAAAGAGATATGTCTAATTGCAACTAAATTTGTCATTCTAATTATATTTGTAAATAACCTTATATTGATTGAGCAATAAAATAATATTGTATCATAGAATTCTATCACACTAAGCTAAATTTATGTTAATATTGAAAAATAAAGGGGTAGTCGTTTCGCAAACTTTTCAATTTTACCGCGGATGTCTCTAGCACAAACAAAAATAAAAAACAATCAAAAACGAAATAACAAATAACAACAAAAATTTGGTAACATAGTTTGACATACCTTGTCTACGTCTACAGGGCCCTTACCTAGCTTAATAACTTTCACAAAAGTACAATAGATTTACACAAGGCTTTACTGAGCCGACACCACTCAACCGTTAATACTATCTCTCAATCTTACTTCCCATGAAAGAATTTCACACCTAATAGTACGACCACCTTGTACTAACCTCAACAGGGGATTTTCTCAAATGATGTTTAATATAATGAAACAAACTAAACAACTCATGTGATTAAATAAAATTCAACATAAACGACAACACTTAAGAAAGAAAAGAAGACAACTTCCTAATCGGTTCAGCTCCTCCGTAATAGATCTGGAAGTGCAGCTTCAAAAACTCCAATTTAAACCATGCGGGACACCAAAACACATGCACACATTCAGCTGTGTTTTTCCAATCTTCAATTAACGCCCAATAATACACTGCAGTCCACTCAACCTACTCTCCAAAGATGTCTTCCTCACAAATTCTAAATTTGTATGACCACCACTCCCTGAACGTGAATTTGCTTAACTAACAGGATTGCGCTGTTGCCCATAATGTCTTAACAGCTCCATCTGGCAATCATTGGTATATGGGAGGCATGCACGTAAAAGCTCTACAAGCATTTCAGATTTTGTTGCTCCACATATCTCTGAATCAATATCTTCGGTGCTATATGGGGGTTTTTTACTTTTCCATAGAAGATATTCTCTAAAACATAAATATTCACCTTATCTTTTTCTTGTATCCCCAAAAGCAATAAAACCAACAACCATGCAACAGCCTTCCAAAAAATCCTTCAATAAAAACCAACGCGAGATGCACTTCTATTTTTCACATTAGAGATTCACTTCCACTATTGATGGGAGACGTGCATAACACTGCTTTGATAGAATTTTGCAATGTTTTATCAATGGACAAATAACACACACCCTCTGCACACTTAATAATTCAGCATGTATCACTCTTTCAATTCAATTAACTCTACTCTTTTTGGTTGACGCCAATACACACATGTGACACCTCTCATTGGTTACCACACACTTACATTGAAGATCAACTACAGTCGTAGATACAAGATTTGCACCAATCCCTCACATGATAATAATAGGATTCCCACTTCAATTAAAAAATGCAACTTCATCTTTTTAATTTCATCAATTCAGCAGTAATTTAATTTTAATATCACCATAATGATAGACTCCAATGTAATGTAGAATTCCTATAAGTTATATCTTATATGTCCAATCAAAATTCCAAAACTAAATAAAAATATATATAATACATCCTAACAAATATAAGTAAAAACATGCCCATAAGTCCATCTACAATATTTTATGCACAACTACTTGATATTTATTTGCATTAACGAGGCAACATTTGAAGAGAGAACATTTGTAGTACATGCAGATCGCAGGAGAGCTATTGTACTACTTCAAGCTCAATGTTCTTATTTACTATGGAGATTCGACCAAATAATTCCATCAAATTGGCTTTTACTTTTCCTACTAGGAATATGTCAACTTTCACTTTCCTTTACTTTCCTTGCTGGAAATGAAACAGACAGAGATGCCCTGCAAGCTTTCAAGACTCAAATTACAAACGATCCTCTTGGAAAACTAAGCTCCTTGAATGAATCCTCTCATTTCCACGAGTGGTCAGGTGTTATATACGAAGTTAGGCATCAGAGAGTCGTCGAGCTAGACTTATACGAAAGCCAACTGGTTGGCATATTATCACCCTACATCGGGAAGTTTAGTTTTCTCAAGATTATAAACCTGAGGAACAACAACTTAAGCTATGCCAACAGAATTTGGTCGTCTGTTTAGACTGCGAGAGTTGGACGTCAGCTACAACATGTTGACCAGTGAAATCCCACATAACTTTTATTATTTATTTATTTATTTATTTATTTATATTATTATTATTATTATTATTATTATTATTATTATTATTATTATTATTATTATTACTACTCTTTGCCCTATTTAATATCAATTTTTTTATTTATTTTATTACTCATTTTTATAATTTTATTTTAAACATTTATTTATTTTTTATTACTAATATCTTATTTATTTATTTTTAATTATTATTACTTTATTATGTGTATATATATATTTAATGTAAGTTTATCAAAAACAATCTCTACTAATTAAGACTAAAGCTTCACGCTACTAGACCTCTCTACTAGGAATGTCACTTTTAGCCCAGTCAGGCCCAATTTTAGCTCAAATTGACCAGACCATAGGTCAAATAGTGCCCAACCTGGCCACGGGCCCGATCGAAATGACGAAAACGATGTCATTTTGTATTTTTTTTTTTAAAGTAAGAATAAGTCAGGCCCTACTCATTGACATCCCTACTCTCTACACTCCACTATTATTCTATAAACATTTATGTGTAGTACATCCTTAATAGCAAAATACTACAAATTAGTGGTGTTCCTGAATTTAGGGCTAGAATTGGATGACTTGCCATCGGTGTAAGAACTTATTTAGCCTCTGCCATTTACGTATGCTATAGTAAGTCAAGGATATACTTCTTTTGTGAAAGAATTATGCCCTCATTGTTTGGAATAACTTCTATGCCCAAAAAATAATGTAGTGACCCCAGATCTTTGATAGAGAACTTGTTTGCCAAAATAGCAACATAGTTGTCTATAAGTTGTGAATTACTGCATGTTACAATTATATCATCCACATAAACTACAAGGATAATAATACCTTTAGGTGACTGCTAAATGAACAATGAGGCATCTGAGTATGAATTCTGAAAACCTATGTGGAGGAGAATTTGTTTTAAGGCTTGGTACCACGCCCTTGGTGCTTGTTTTAAGTCATAAATGGCCTTTTGAAGATGACATACATAGTTAGGTCGATCAGCATCTTTGAAACCCTGTGGCTGCATCATGTAAACGTTTTCTGTGAGTAATCCTTGTAGAAAAACGTTGTTTACATCTAATTGCTTTAATGGCCAGCCACTTGTTAATGCAATGCTTAGAAATATTATTATTGTCGTTGGTTTTACCACAGGGCTGAACGTTTCTTGTAAATCTATCCCTGGACGTTGATGAAATCCCTTCGGACTAATCTAGCTTTATGACGATGCACCGAGCCATCTTCATTTCTTTTGATGCGAAATACCCATTTGCAGCCAACCAAGTTTTGATTATCATGAGGAGGCACAAGTTTTCATATACCATTTCTTACTAAGGTATCAAATTCTTCTGAGCAAGCTTTCCTCCATTTTGCATCTTTCAATGCTTGAGTAATTATGTTTGGTTCAGACTCTGTTCAAGGATGGAGTTCAGTAGTCAAGCTTAACTTTTGAATTGGTTTGTTAATGTTGTTCTTTCCTTGTGTGACCATGGGATGTGTATTGCGCATTGTATTGCTTGTTATCATAGGCTGAGTATGTTGTTCCACATGTAACTCAGAATTTGGTAAAGTACTAATGAGAGAGGAATTACCATTTTCAAGTGCAACAGTTGGAGATGGAGTGAGTGGCGCTGGTGTTGAATTAGTCTGTGTCGGCAGTGAGATAGTTGGTGGAATCCATAGAGCTGCGGAGTAATCAGGTGAGTCAGCTCTTGGTTGTGGTTGAGTGCTAAATGGAAATACTGTCTCAACAAATTTGACGTGTCTAGAAGCATAGATTCTAGAGGTAGTTTGATCTAAACAGTAGTAAACATTTTGTGTAAGAGAATCGTCTAGAAATATAAATGGTTTGGATTTTGTTTCAAGTTTGTGAGTGGTGTATGGTCGTAACCAGGGATAACATAAGCGTCCAAAAATTCTCAATTTAAGATAGTTGGGTTGAGACTTAAATAGGCAGAAATAGGGGCTGGTCATATCTAACTTTTGCGTGGGCATTCTGTTTATTAGATAGACTGCAGTAGCAAAGGCGTGTGGTCAATATGAGAGTGGAATTGAGGCATGTGATAACAATGTTAGACCTGTCTCAACAATATGCAAATGTTTTCTCTCTGAAATTCCATTGTGTTCTGGTGTATGAGGTGGAGTTGTCCTAAATTAAATGCCATTGTTTTGCTAGAAATTGGGTTAGGGCAATATATGCTCCTCCATTGTCTGAATACAATGTTTTTATTGGTTTCTCAAAAAAAATTCAACAAGTTGTTTAAACCGAATAAAGATCTCTTTGACTTCTATTTTTTGTTTGAGAGGATAAAGCCCAGTATATCTATTGAAGTGGTCAAAGAATATGACATAGTATCAAAAATCATTATAAGACAACTCTGGTGACATCCAAACATCAGAAAAGAATATTTCTATTGGTTAAGAAGATTGAAGAGTAGAGTTTGAAAAGGGCAACTTATGACTTTTATTACTAAAACCAGCATTGCAATGAGTAGAATTAGAGACTGATGAAATTTTGTTTTGAGATAGGACAACTGTTACAATTGGTTTAGCAGGGTGGCCAAGTCGTGCATGCCAATTGGTGGCTGATGTTGAGGTGATTGAGAAGGCCAGAGTCGGTGGAGATGAGGATGGCCACTCATAAACTCCATTCCTAGGCATTCCCTGAAGAATGGTACTTCCCTGCAAAAGATCCTTCACAAGAAATGAGTAAGGTAAGAATTCAACTGTAACATTGTTTGTTACACAAAACTGATAGACTGAAATCAAATTCTTTTTCATCTCAGGTACACATAGTACATTCTCAAGATTCAGTTTCATATGGTTTGTATTGAGTGAAGCATTGCTAATATGACTAATTAACAGACCTGTACCATCACTTATTATCACATCCTCTGTACCATTGTAGGGTTGATGATGTGCCAAATTGGTAAGATCAACAATAACATGGTGAGATGCACCTGTATCCAAAAGCCATGGCTGACTATTCGGAGGATGTGGAGGAGGGGCAGCATAGTTGGCAGTCGACTGCCATGGATGAGAGGAAAAATTAGATGTTTATGCATAGGGCACAATTCTGAAGGTAGGAAACCTTTTTGCAGAGTGACCCTGAACACCATAGATCTGGCATTTTCCAAGGTAGGGTCGAGATCCTTGAGCATTGGTATTCCTATTCATTTGATTGTTGTGCTGATTTTGTTGATTCTGGTGCTCATGAGAACCTGGATGACGAGTAATTTGAACAGCTTGTGAGTGCCAAAAACTGTGCTGATTAGAATTATTTCTTTTGTCAGAATTGCGATTGACATAATTTGTTGTTGCAAGATAGTTGCTAGGGATGGTTGGTGGCATCTCAGACTCAGCAATGATGAGTTTCTCATGCAGCTCATCGAAGGAGATAGGATTTTCACGTGCATTGACATTGGTCTTTATGTCTTTGTAAGTATCATCGAGACCCTCCAATATTTTATCAGTGATATCTTCAATGTCCATTGGCGCTTTTAATTCAGCTAGCTGACCTGTCTTTGTCTTTATTGCTTGCATATACTCTATTATGGTAGATTGGCCTTTGACAATTTTCTTGAGCTGGGCTTTCACTTGTTTGATCTTGCCACGAGTAGATTGTGCATAGGTCTTAGCAAGTGAATCCCAAGCATCTTTGGATGTTGTAGCAGTTGCTATGAATGGGATAATTGATGGGAAAGAGCGCCAATGATTGCATTCAAAATGAGCTGATCTTGTCGAATCAAAAATTGATATTCTGGATTTGGTGTAGGTACATCCGCAACTATGATGGTAGCTGGTGGACAAGCTTTAGTGCCATCAATATACCCCATGAGGTCATATCCAATAAAGAGATTGTGGAATTGTAGCCTCTAGGATAAATAATTTGTTGATGTCAGTTTCAATAGAGCCTGAGCAACAGCATTGATCGTGATTAGATTTGCAGAAATGTTGGATGTTGAAGCAGATAATCCAAACATGATGAAAGGAAGAGAAAAAAATGAATTGTTTGACATATGTCTATAGTTCTGATACCATAATAGACTATGAATTAAAGTGTATTTTATTATATGATGAACTCTGAATTTATACAGATATGTAGGAGTATTCTAAGCTATTTAAGTGCCTAAACTTAAGCTGTATCTACGGTTACAAATCTATATGGTTGACAAATCCAATTAGGAGATTACAATGAATATTCTGTACAGATATACTAATATGTGATATGGGCTTCATCTATAGGCTCTGTTATGTAGTACATCTTTAACAGCCAAATACTACTAATCTCCTTTCTTTGTGTCCAGTTATAAAAGAAATTAGAAAAAGACACACAAAATCATTAAAAGAGATTGTTCTTCGGATTATAATGTTTTTCACGTTCAATTGCAACACAGATTGTCAATCTGTTGATAGAATTAAGGTTAGAACTTACTTTAAACAACTAGTGTCTCTAAGAAAATTTCCCTTTCGATTTCTAAATTGTATGGAATCTGACCAAACGCATTCATAGTCTTGAAAACCAAACTTAATATTCTTATCAATGCCTAAATAAGCAGATAGAAAAAGTAAAAGCAAATTTCAGTTTTGCATTATTTGCATTTACTTGTCCATGAATCTACGAACAAAGTTTATATAAAATTACAAACCGAATAAAATGTTTTAACTTTAACGCTTACAAGAAAATATAGAACATGTTTTAATAATTAGAAATGTTTATATTGAATCTCAATATTTTCAAAACAGAACTTAAGTCGATGAAACATTTAACTGAGTTAACTTTCTATCAATTAAATATTACATTAATGTGACATTTTTTATTTTTAAATAAAAAGTGAATCTTATCGATATTTGACAAGCTAGACTTACTACCTAAATTATAAAAATATAGTCCTCATCATTATGTGACAAGTAAGATTTACTGTCTGAAATATATAAACAATGACCCTTGCTCATAAGTTACATTGGGATCACCTTTTAATAATTTTAAAAAATTAATTAGACGACAATAGGATTACCTTTTATTTAAAAAGTATAAAAATAATATTATGTCAGAATTAATATGACACTTAAACTAATAGGGATTTAATCCCATCAAATTTTCTGTCATTTATTCGTTTTGAAAATGTTAAGCTCAATTTAAACACTTCAAAATGATAAGTTTCAAATTGTATTCTATTATAAATGATAAGTTTCAAAATGCAAGTGTAGTAATTTACATATTTTAGAATCTCGTCTTCTTCACATAGTTGTTGGAAGTACACATCAGATTCATTAAGAACTTTTCTTGTTCTTTTGACTTTCTTAGCACCGTGCTACTCAATATCCAGCCGCCAAATTTCAGCCATCAATTATTGGCCTTATCTTGTTGGATCACGTGAAGAAACAGTCAACTTTATTCTGTCGGGAATTTCTTCTCAGCGTTGAAAAACTTTCGAAAGACATAATCTCAGCGTTGAAAAACTTGCAGAAGACATAATTTATTCTATCTGGAATTACTTCTCAGCGTTGAAAAACTTGCAGAAGACATAATTTATTCTACCTGGAATTTCTTCTCAGCGTTGGAAAACTTGCAGAAGACATTATATGCAGTCACTTAATTATTTTCATACTAAATATATGAGCAAAGGTACGAGCAGATCGAGAACAGGTTTTGTTTATTATCAGTATCATTTTCCCAGCAATTAGCTAATATATTAATCAAAAGTTCAGTATCTCAAGATACTTATTTAACTATGGACATCCAAGCAATTGCTTACACCATACTGTCCTTACTTTTCCTGTTAGGAATGTTTCAGCTCCCAGTTTCCTTTCCTTTAATTGCTGGAATTGTAA
>JANSVB020219281.1:0-10022 GCA_025504935.2 Erythroxylum haughtii
TGCGAGGGTATGGATGTTTTTACTTTTTACTTGGGCATTCCTGAAGCAGTTAACATTCCTAATTAATTAGGAGATCAGCCTTCGTGGGTTTGTTTGTTTAATTCCAGATTGCTATCTTTTGTTTCCACTCTTCTTTTTATTGCATCGAATAAGTCAAGCCACTTCAAACATACATCCCGATGTATGTCTATATCATTTATTTTAAAATGGCCTCCATATAACTACCATCAAATCACTACCTTTGGTAGTTATTTCAAGAGTCTAAGTACTTAAAAACCCCTCATAGGTATATAATAAGTCATTATATATCCTTAAAAACTCGAATATTGGTCATAGGAAATAAATTTGAGAATTGGGTGAGGATTTTTCTCTTCTGGGTGTTGAGTTGTTGTTCCATGCAGTTATCAAAGAAATGATTAGAGGTATGGTAGTTATAGTACTAACGTTAACCTTTTATTTTGAAATCAACGGTGCATGCGGAGTTGGATATTTGAAGTATTTGGTAAAGAATATGTGAATTGGAAAGCATAAGATTAGTGTAGTAATGATAAGGCTTGGAAGTGCACAAAATAAAGGATGAACAATGAAGTAAATAGTGTTGCAAAGAATGAAGAGAACTTGAGATTAAAACACAAAGTTTAAAGTGTTCTAAGTGTGTTGGAAACTTTCCTTAAAGTGTTATTTTCTTCCACTATACTTGCAGACCGGGTTAGAGGCAAATTACTTCTAGGATACAAAGAACACAAGAGTATTTAAGTTGGAAGAATATGAATGTTTTTTTAAGAATTATAAATGTAGAGATTGTGTTGGTAAAATTGTTAAAAACATCTATAATCTTAACTAAAACTCATATATATAGAGAGTTTTCAGAATAATCACATTTGTTCACTACTAGTTACAACTCTTGGAAAGGAAACAACCCTTTAGAACAGTCACGTCTGTTTACTACAAGTCACAACTATTGAAAATAAAACAACCCTTTAGAACAGTCACCTGTTCACTACAACTCACAACTTTTAGAAAGGAAGCAACCTTTCATTTTCAAGTTTGACTTTAACTGCTTATATCACAAACTAATTTCTAACAATTAGTAGATTACCTTATTGTTTCTCATATCCAGGCAAGCATATTCTCGTAGAAATGCACGCCTAAAATGTTAAAATGCATTGTAATTTCTGACTATCACAAAGTTAAAAGTTTGTTGTTAAGCTCTAACCTTACTTTAAACTTAAGCCAAATGAACAAATTTAATTTTAGTGAACATTTAATAGCAGACAGTTGGTGCTATAATTATTTCCTAGTCATCATCATTATTGGGATCATTGCAGTCCTTGTGGCCATCATTTTTTT
Organism: Erythroxylum haughtii; assembly: GCA_025504935.2. Taxonomy (NCBI): domain Eukaryota; kingdom Viridiplantae; phylum Streptophyta; class Magnoliopsida; order Malpighiales; family Erythroxylaceae; genus Erythroxylum; species Erythroxylum haughtii. The sequence continues at coordinate 1,351 of JANSVB020219281.1, forward strand.
CTCACTAAACTTTTTATTTCAAGCTTTGCATTTCACTCTACAACTCCATCCTATTAGACATCGAAGGTGTCAATTTTATGATTTGTTCTTATGTCTGTCTTTGCCTTTTGTCTAGTCAATTTAGTTAAAACGTCCTTTTAAGTATGGTTCGTGATTCCTTTAGCACAATCAAGAATAAGTTACTAAAAAACAAGTTTAATATTCTAGTTATATAAGTTCCAAGTCTATATGGCTTCATATATAACATAAAAAAACATTTGAGATAGTAAAGAGGATTCATTTCCTACCATTCATCACTGATAAGAGGTAAAAGTTGCAAAGTTCCCAACTTTGAACGTAAGCAAGTTTCTATGTGGCCAAAAACCTCGTGATTAAAGTTGGTGTTCATGACAGTAAAATTGGCTTCAAAATGTAACAACATTACAATGAACTGTCATTTGTCAAATCAAGTTGAAAATCTCTATTCAGCAAAGCTTCTGTTCATAGGCATGAGTGACCATATTTGGGAGACGTTGGTAGTAGCTAAGACAAAGTTCATGGCAATAGCCAGCTGGAGTGTTACCAGTCCATTCAAGTTCGCTAGAGCCCATCTCCAAACTGAATTGATAATGAGGCACCGAGTTTGAGTATCACATAAGGCTTTCAGTTTCAGTAGGCAATTCTCAACTTTCCTTTCCTTTTCCATCTCCCTTGAGAGCATTAAGTGAGTGGACCGCTTGCATGTCTCTCGTTGTTTCCAAACATCATACGGGCGAGTAAAATTTGTTCAGGAACCAAACTTAGATTGGTCCAACCACATATGAAACATGCAGTCAGATTGAATATTAGAAATTCAATTAAATGTATTTTCGTCTTTTTTTTAATTTCTATAAAAGTTAGTTGTCTATACCTTAAAAATATTATATTTATGGTTTAAGTAATTATTGGATCGAATTATATATTAAAATTTCTCATTTATGAGTTTACATTTCAGCAAGACTTGGTCTAGAATTAACCTTGTATCTCGCTTATTTGTTGTGTCGCCCAACAATTCCATTGAAACAAGATCTAGGAGACTGAAAAAACTTAAGAGAATTGTTAGTCCCATAAATATATAATCCTTTTAACCATGTAGGCCTAAATTTTTAGTTATTGGACTAGCTTAAAATCAGAAGATTTGTCCAGCACAAAGCTACATAAATAAGCAATAACAAACATTGGAAACAAACTTCAATCCCAATTGAATTGTATTTATATCTTTATTATATAGTCATTCTTCTTAGGCCTTCTTTTTTTTTTTTCCTCTTATAGTCTTTAAGCACAATCTTTTTGCATTTTCTCAACAGAGCATCAAGATGTCTCCTTTTAACATATCTAAGTTACGTAATCCTTGTCTCTCTTAATTTTTCATTATTATTAGTCATCTTTAATTTATCTCTTACTATTATATTCTTAACTCTATCTCTTCTAGTAAAGTTGCATATCCAACGGAACATCTTTATCTGTGCCACTATTGTCTTATGATTAGACACTTGCTTGATGGGTCAACACTCTATTCCATAGAGTATAGTCGGCGTAATTGATAAACGATATAATTTACCTTTAAACTTAAGTGGTATCTTTTTGTCACATAAAAATCCTGATGCATTTCTTCATTTAAGTAATCTTGATCTGATGCGGTAAACTATATATGCCTTCATTGATCTCTTTATTGCTTTAGATAATAGATCCTAGAAAATTAAAAAACTTTTTTCGTGGTATGAATTATGAACTAATCTTTACCTCCACATCAAAAGCTACCGTATGACCTGAAAAATTATACTCTTAAGTACTTAGTCTTATTCTTGCTCAATTTATGAGCTTTCGACTTTAACGTATCCTTCCAAAGTTATAAGTTAACATTGACACCCTCTTTTTGTTAATTATGCTCTTGCAGCTAATCAGTTGGATGCAAATTAATGTATGACATTATGTTTTATTAATGAAAAGGTTTTATTTGTCTTTGTGTATTAATCTAATTAATATTTTATGTTTCATACCAAAGATAAAATCCTTAGAATAGTTACTGTGTAATTGAAATTACAATGAGATCGTAATTATGATATTCAATTTACACTTATGTGTTATTCTTAAATGTTCTTAGTTGTAGTTTCATCAAGATTAGATATTGTTGAAACAGTAAAACTAGCACACATTATGTTTCTTTCTTATGAAGAAATTAATTAATCTCATAAATTAAAGTATAAAGATACTTAAACTAATGTGTGGGTGATTATTAGAGCATAAATCACTGAACTGACCTGATTATGAGAATTTCAAATGGAATATTACTTATGTATCTATAGATTATCTCATGATGATGGTTGTATAATTGATCCTCAGACTTGAGATTACCAAGGTATCTAGTGTAAGAATTACTATGTTTTGATTCTTTTTATGAATCGTCCTAGGATAGTTCAGTCAGAAGGAATTGGAAACAGTATAAACCATATGTAGATAGTTGAGTAAATCAATATAGGATTCGTCACTTTAAAATAATTAGAGAGAATATTCTTCTATTCTTGATTAGTAAAGATTTATAGAATTCTCTGGCCAGAGAGAATTCATATTGGGAAAAGAGTTTTCAAATTTCAATTATAAATCAATTACTAATTAGTAATAACGAACATGATTAGATGATAAGAGTAGATACTATATTCATACTCTGTCCAATTAAAATATTGCATAACGAAAGGATTAAATTATACATTATAGTCATGCATGGACAGATTAAGTCAATCACTTTGATATTCCTGATATTTGGATAATCATGACATGTTGTTAGACGTCAATCATAATTTATGATTATGAATTATTTAATTAAATAATTAAAAATAAATTAAAAGTGGTTTTAATATATCTAATTCTAATCGTGAATTAGAATTATAATCATTGCCAATTTATTAGGAGCCTAATGGGTCACACATTAAAGAGCAATTTATGAAAGAAAAATCAATTTAATTAAGTTGGACTTAATTATAAAGTTTAAGAAACTTTAAGAATCAAATATGAGATATTTGTTTTTATTAAAATTAAATTAATTAGAATTAGAATTTGATTCTAATTATAATTAAATAGATTTAATTTTAATGAAAGACTGTCATGGTTTTTCTATTTAAAGGGAAGAGTTTTTTAGAAGCTAGCATTTTTGTCTTTTTCCTCTCAAAAGTAATTTGAGAATTGCTCTGTGGATATCATCAGAGGTAGGGCAGTTGGACAACTAGTGATTGATCGATCAGAAAACGTTTCAAAGATTTTTTTCACAGAAAGCGAACAAGGTACGTTTTCTAAATCGATTTGTGATTTAATTCAAGTTTAATCAATTATTGGGATCCGCTCGAAATCTGTAAAAAATTTTGTTTTCTATTATGCCCGTGATTCGATCACGGTTGGATTCTAACGGTAGTATCAGAGCCTCATTTAATTGCTAATCTTAAATTAGAGGCTTGATTATTATTGATTATGATACAATTTGATTTGTTCTACTTCGGTGTTTGTGTAACCTGAAGTTTATTCACAACTGTATGTGTTCTGTTTCTAAACAAAAATCGAAAACCTAATTTTTCATCTATCATGTGATTGAATCTGAAGGCATATACTATGGCTTTAATTGTGAACCTTGCATCTTTTTGAACGTCTGGGGTTTCTGAAATCCCTAATTGTTTTGGGTTCTGTGCGAGTTTAATTTCTAGAAATTGTTTCCACACGATCTTGAAAAATCTAAGTTTTGATTTTACAATATTGTGTCATGGTTGGGTTTTTGAAACCCATTACTGCCTTGTGTTCTTCTTCTATTTTGGTATTCTGCTTGTGCTAACCGAACAAGATGTTTGCGTTTTTGTTTGAAATTATCTGTTTTGAGAACCTAAGATTTGCATCTGCGATGTTGAATTTTTGTTGAGTTTCTGAAACCCATATACTGCTTGTTCCATGTTTGATTTTGTATCGCATTCTCTAGCTTCTACATTTGCGATGAAAGCCCTAATTTTCTGGGTTAACCATGTTTGCATTTCTACTATCTTTTGAGGTAAATTTTTGGGTTACAACTGATAGGTTTGCAAATTAATAAGATCTTATACCTTATTATGCTTTATGGATTGCATCTCATCTTTCATTGCATCCCACCACAAATATACATGAGGTATAAAAACAACATATGAAAAAGTAACTGGATCGACAACATGTTCAATATCATAGTCTTGTTTACCTAAATATACTATGTAGTCAAATGAAATAACAGGTCTTCTCACTCTAATGGATCTTCATAACTAAACTGGTTCTTGTACCTTAGGAACCTCAGTTCGTACAAGTATGGGTTCATGTTCATGTACTAGCATAGTACCAAGACACCTTAATCCACTGGTTCTAACTATATGAGTGATAGATACAAAATAACTATAGTATCCATCCTGCTATCATTTAAAGGGTGAGAAGGACCATCCTCATCATAGACATCATATTCCAAAAACTTGGTTGTTTGTGACTCTACAATTCTAGACCCTCCTTCTCTATAGCAAAATCTATATCCCTTATAGTGGTCAAGATATCCAACAAAATAGCAATGAGTAGAACGATAATACTTCTTTTCATAAGGATTATATAAATGTACCTCAACAGGGCAACCCCAAACATGAATATGGCCAAGGATAAACTTTGACACTTTCCAAAGTTCAAATGGCACCTTCGATACTGATTTGCTTAGGACTTTGTTAAGTATATACAAGGCATTAACTTCACCCTAATGGTCATCAAGTAGGTTAGTCCTACTCTGTATCGATCTCGTCATGTCCTTTAGGGTGCGATTATGCCTTTCAGCCACACTATTTTGCCCAAGACTACCTAGCACTGTGAACTGGGCCACTATTCCATTTGACTCCACATATCTGACAAACAAAACCCTTTCTTGTCCTAAAATCTCATGTTTGCCATAATATTCTCCTCCATGGTCAAATCTGACAATCTTAATGGACCTTTCCAATTGGTTCTCAACCTCAGCCTTAAAGATCCTAAATTTCTCAAGAACTTCATACTTTTCTTTAAGTAAGAACACATAATTATAATGGTAATAGTCATCAATAAAAATCAAAAATATCTAGAATTACACAAAGTAACTGTATAAGGTCCACAAATATCTATATGTATGAGTTCTAACAAGTCAGAAGTACAAGTTGACCCTTTGTCCTTTATTTTGGTCAACTTACCCCTGCAACAGACAACACATGTTTTTAGATCATCAAAATCTTAAGTTAGGAGAATATATTCTTTAATCAATCTCTTAACTCTATCTCTAGAAATATGGCCCAACCTTTTATGTCACAGCATGTATGACTTATCCTTTATCAGAGGTCTCTTTCTAATAACTTATTCAGTAATATATAAAGAAGCATACATCTCATGAGGGGCAAGACATATTCTGTACAATCCATATGACAAGAAGTTATTACCAATATGTTGTGCATTGAAAGATAATTATACAACAGAAGCGTCAATGACAAAACTATAGCTTTTTTTGTCTAAAACTGATATGAAGATCAAATTCTATTTAAAAGGTGATATATAAAATATTTCATGTAAGACAAGTAGAAACCCCGTATTAAGGTTCAAACATACATCCCCTACAAACATTACACTAACTTCTTCATTATTACCAACCATCAGTTTTTCCTCCTCTTTATTTAGTTTTCTCCCACGTATGAACCCCTGCATTGTAGAGGCAGCATGATTAGAAACTCCGCGATCTAGCCACCAAGAAGTTGATGTGGCTATAGCAAGATTAAATTCGTGGATCATATAAGTCAAAGTGTTACCTGAAAGTTCCTGTTTTTTTTTTAGGTCATATTTCTAGCAATCGAACTTTTCATATCCCTTCTTCTTATTATACTTTTAAAATCTACAGGACCTTTAGTAATACTGGATTGATCAATACTCAGATGCGGAGAGAATTTAGATTTCTCACCTTTAAACCTCTAGGGCTTTGCCTTTTCTTTTTTCGAGGTTATTAGTAAGGTCGTATAAGCAGTATTCTTTAACTTGTTCTCTTCAAAAAAACATCAAGAAATCAAAGCATTGATGTCTTATGCCTCATACCACGAATTGTTCGTTGTAACCATGATTCCAAACTCTGAAAGAAGTGTATTTAGTTCTTGTTGTGCAATGCACGCATTACGAATGATGATGTTCAATGCCTTTAACTTACTCTAGAGGTGGACCACTATAATAATGTACTCCCCCACTCATCCTTCTCCCATATACCTCATGGTGAATAATTCTTTCATTAGGGTACTTATCTCAGCATTTGATGATACAGTGTTTCTCTGGGAGACATTGTTCATAAATTCCTTCGCTATATTTGTTTATGGTAGTTCACTTAGCAGATGATCTAGGATTGATCTCTTGATGGTCAAAAAGTACATTCTATTTGACCTTTCCTAGGATGCAAATGCTGCTTTAGTATCATCTGAACTGTAAAATGTAGGTGTAGGTGGCCTGTCTCTCACCATAGTCATGTTAGTGTCTACCATTTTTAAAGCAAACTCCTCATCTTGTTTTCACTTTTTGAAATTGAAACCAGTTGAGGTTTCAATTGTGACACTATTATTGTTTATAGAAAAAGTGACCACAAAATTGACAATATAATGATCAGCACAAATGTAGGATAACATTGATGCCAAAATCCATAAATATTATCTATACCAAAAATCTTATCACACATATCATAAAAAACCTGTGGGATGAATATATAATATATGCAAAAAAAAACTCCTCACAAAAGTGACCAAAGTATATGCCACTAACTCTTATGACTCTACCACCTGTGGCTGAATAAATCACTCAAGCAATAGCTTCCTCCACCTTATGCCTTTATGCATATTTCAAAATCTCATATAAGGCCAACACCTATTATCAAAATAACCAAATACAACACTATTGACATCTTCAAACATGCAAGTTGAACAATTCAAATACTAACTTAATCATTGTGGTGATTGCATTCTCATTAGTACTCAAATGGATCCACTAACATAGGGATATATCTTTATGTTATCCTCACATTTTGTATAGGCGTATCATATGAGACAATGTACCATCAATAAATGCAAATCCTTATACACATCCACATCATCATATCAGTGTTAAAAACATTATCAATGCACTTTATTTGAGAATTCATCATAAGAAAACTCTCAATCATAATGACAATCATGCAATACTGAACTATAAATGCTCCATATTAGATACCAAAACCATATATACCTCTTTATTTCAAGTCCAAAGCATAAAATTTCACTGAAAAATGACTTTAATAACCTTTATTTGATTTTTTTGAAGTTAAACCTTATTTATTACCAATGTAATATATTTAGAAGAAAAAAACTCATTTTATGAATTCCCGAGACGTCAAAACTAACCCAAAATTACCTAAAGGACCATTTTGTGAATTATGAAATTATTTAGTTTTTTTAATTACTGTAGATGACGTTAGCAAGCACTGTAGCACTGACATCAATGTCATGTCATTGTTGACATCAGAGATATGCATTATTAGACACGTGTCTAGCCTGATGCACCCTTGAATGTGTCTGACGCTTCTTATACATGCATCACACATGCACCGACGCTCCCACTGCCTTCTAGGTGTGTGTGGTGCATGAGCTAAACACCCAACCTCACCCACGTGTGCCATCTGTTTGGCGTATGTGGCATACGCAACAGATGTAATCCACCTCCTGGAAGATTTTGTACATGCACCTAACGGTTTTCTCTCCTCTCTCAACAATCGTAAAAAAAATGGCTATTTTTTGTGACATTTAGGCAGCTTTTTTGGCCCCTGAAACTTGTTTTCAACCCGTTGTTTTAGGCCCGGGTCTTGTTTCCTATCCTGAGGCGACTGCTCGGGGTTGTCGAGTAAGGATCACGCGGGGGAAAGGGGTCGAAAACATTCAAATTTACAGGTTCAGCAGCGAAGAAAAAGGTGGGTTCGCCGCGGCGACAAAATACGCACAGCGGCGGACGCCTCGCAGGATAGGGTTCGCCGCGGCCTAACCTTGGCTTCGCCGTGGCATGTCCCATGGCGAGCTCTCATGGGACACGCCACGGCGAAAGACCAGCATCCACGCCGCGACGAACTCCCAAGGGAAGCGCCGCGGCGAGCTCCCAATTTTCGAAACCCGGCTCCCAACATTTGCACATTCCATACTAACACATGCACATTTATTCTAACTAAAAGTTAAACACACTCATATACCAAAGGAACTTCAATTCTTTATACCATTACAAAACCCATGAATTCGAACAAACTTTACTTACACAACATCATACATACCAAGGCTAAAGTAAAATACATAATGATGCTCAATGTTGATATGCTTAATAAGCTATCCAAAACAGTCACTAACTTAGTACAAAGATCTCTAACTATTGCGGAGTTTTTTGATGCCTTGCAAGGATCAACTGTCGCCTTGAGTCGCACCTGAGGAGGGAAAAATAATGGGTTGAGCTATAAAGCTCAGTGGCTAATATATTTATAGCCATTGGTAACTAGCACAATTTCAAGCATATGTATGTATATATATCCAACAATTCTAGCACTCACACTATATTCAAGCAATTTACACATCCATCACATTTATTTCAACTCACAAAACATTTCATAA
>JANSVB020219304.1:0-10021 GCA_025504935.2 Erythroxylum haughtii
AGACTTTTGTACTAAGTTAGTGATTTTGGTTAGCTTTATAAGCATATCAACATTGAGCATCCTTATGTATTTTGTTTTACGTTTTGATGTGTATGATGACATGTATTAGCTCAAACTCTTTGAATTAGTAAGGAAATGAAGAATTGAAATTCCATTTATGTATGATTATGTTTGTCGGGTGGGTGAGTTGGATGGTTAGATTTGAATGTATGTGTTTGTTAAAATGTTTTGTGGGTTTCGGTTTCTAAGGGTTTCGCCGCAGTGAAGCTAATGGTCACCACGATGAACCTCTCTGAAGGTGTCTTCGTCTCCGCGTAAGTCACTTTTCTCGAAGGGTCCATGGAGATAACTCCATGGGTTCGTCGTGGCGAACTTATAGCTCGCCGCGACAAACTCTCCTTTGCTGCCACGCTGAGATTTTATTTTATTTTATAAATGCAATAGTTTCCACTTTTCATTCACACCACCCTCATGCGTCTGTCCTGAATGGTCTTCTCGGTCTTGAGACCCGGGTCAAATATCTTTTGATATTCGAATCGATTGTTGGGCTCCGAAAATGGGGTCCAACATGCATTCATACATAAGTTTTGACAAAATGATTGATCACAGATATCAAGCAGATTATGAAGATTTTCTCAATTATTTAAATCCTAAAAGCCTACCTTCGCACAAACTCTTACTCAAAGAAGGCTCCCCAATTACGCTCCTAAGAAATTCAATACCAACTGAGGGATTATGCAATGGGACAAGGTTGATATGTAGATAATTAAAAGACCATATTTCTGCAAAAATTGACTTTGGACCTCATAAAGGAAATTTGGTTTTTATACCTAAGATTCCCTTGCAATCTTCAGAAAATGAAAAAATGGAATACCTTTTGTTAGAACACAATTCCCTATTCATATGTGTTTTGCAATGACTATAAACAAATCCTAAAGTCAAACACTTGATTATGTAGGAATTAATCTCCGTCAGCCTGTATTCTCACATGGACAGCTATATGTGGCTCTGTCAAGAGCTCAAACTCCTGAATCAGTTAAAGTTTTGATTATTCCAGGAACTTTTGAAATTTCAAAGTTGGATTAAAAGACAAAAAATATTGTGTTCCATGAAATATTTCAATTAGTCGAATTATAAAGCATAAACTTCTCAGTAGGTATATTAATTGTTTTATTCAAGTTTATATAATTTCATTTCATATAAAAAATTGTTTTCCCTTGATTAATTTATTAAACAAAATTTTCAGGAAGGAAAAATGTTTATTGATTAAGGATATTTTGCCTGATACTCAATGGTGGTCATGTGAAATTATTGTCCAAAAAAAACATGTTACTGCATTACCCGACACACCATCAAAGAGACAAAAGTTTATCTTTTTTGATTATGAGGTATAACAATTACACTTTATTAATTCAAAATGTTCATTTTTTGACTTAATTATTAACAATTTATTTATTATTAACATGGATTACAAGTTGAAAGTATTATATTCAACAATGATATCCAATGAATGAGTCATATTTTGCAACCATGTAAAAAAAATTATTTGTAATGCCATTGTGAAGGCAATTCTGCCTCAGTATCAAACTGAAGACTTAAAAATACAATGGATAATTACAAATCACATTGTCATTGAACCTGTACCAGATCATGACAGCATCATCCCTGTGAAATTTAACTATACACTTTTCACCAATCTTATCAACTGTATAAACGACAAGGAAAAATCAGTTGGTTAGATCCTCTATCTATTTCTTTATACAATGTTGACTATTTGTTTCTATTATATCTGATGATATTTATATTTAACATGTGATAGATATTTTGGTTGTGATTCTTGAAGTCTTGGATTAGAAAGAAATCAATAAAGATGGCAAACATTCAACTGTGCAAAAATTTGTTACTACCAACAAACAGTAATTTAAATTCTCTGTTACTCTTTATAGTTCGCAAAAACTGAAATAAGTTATCTTTCTTTTTTTTCTGACATTTCTTTTTTATTAGGCAGCAAACAATTATATTGTCAATGTGGATTTCTTTTGTTACTAACGAAGGCCAACAAATTACCGATTCCTTACATTCTTATCCGATAATTGTGTGTCGCAGACTAAAAATGAACTTCTATAACAGTATTTTTGTTTTTTCTTCATCACGCTATTACATTTTATTAATTATCATTCTATTTTATTTTTACCTTACAATTTAAAAATTTTAGGTGTTGCATTATCCACTTGGTTTGACTCAGCAATTCTTGTTAATCCACTAATACAAGAAGTTGTGAATCTAAAAAATTGGTACTGCCTTATTTTTACTCCAATAACTAAATTATATAGAAATTTGATAACATTTTGATGCTTTTATATTTATAATTATTATATTCTAGGGTACGATGAAATAATAAGGAACTTTAAAATGTTATTAACCAACAAGCTTATCTGAGATATAATCTTGATATATTTTTCAAATCACATCAAAAAATTACCAAAATCATCTTCTTGAATTCTACCAGTAAGGTAAATATATTTTATATTCTCATAAACATCGCTTATTTGATATTAATTTTTTAAATAAAAATCTTATTATATATTTGCATACAAAATGGATTAAAGCTAATATTTTCTTCCAACACATCTTGCAAAAGTATTGGTCTATGGCATGTAAGAAATGCTTTCGTTTTAAAGCTACTGCTTATGGAGTTCCATTCACTTGTAATTCTTATAGAGAAAAACTTCCTGCCGAACCCATGTTTTCCTTTTTCTCTTTTCTCTTTTCAATTTACTGCCCTTTTCTTCTCACGCTGTATATGTGCGGATTTTTTCCCAACGTTTTGTATTTGGATATCACGGGCGTGACATGTTAAATCACACCTATGATACCTTCTTCACAAGTCATACTCGTGACACTTCTTCACGGGTGTGACATGTTAAGTCACACCCGTGACACCTTCTTCATAGGTGTAAATCACACCCATAGCCTTATCATGGGTGTGACATAACCAGTCATGCCCGTTTGACATATGATTTTAATCTCCTTTTCAATATACCTAACTAACATATATATTCTAATTAACTTTTGATTGCAAATCTATATGCCACTATGACGTAGATTTGACTGACGAAACAGGGACTATCATAACTTTTATTTTTAGCGAACTCGGTGAAGAACTTTTAAAGTTTACTACAATTGAAGCTATGTAATATTACCAACAGGTTATATTTTTTGACTTACTACAGATGCGATTTAATATAACAACAATCATGATATCTTTATTATATGTTTGACAATTAACATTTTTGCCTTCCCATAATAAGACTATAACACTTCCTCTAGAAAAAGTCTATGCAGAATTGAAAAGCAAGACATTTCTTGTTCATATCAAACCTATACACATTCACTCACTAGACGGAAGACAATGATTCACTGTTATGTATTACCGTGAAATTATTGATGATGAATTAGAAAAGGCTTCAGTTTCACTTAGAAAAGATTATCAAATTTCAACTGATGATCAAAATAACACTGCGGACATTTCACCTGCACTTGTTTCAAGTATTCGTCATTATTTATTCATTCAATTTGGTATTTGTCATTATTAATTCATTCAATTTTTATGTTTTTATCTTTATCAAACTATGAAATTTCTTTTTTACGTTAGTTATATTATCATCTATTATTTATCTATCGAGCATTTTTATAAAAAAAAAGTTACCTTATATATTATGTAGCTAATATACTTTGGTTTTTTATATTTTTAGAAGATATTGTTGAATCTTCTTCAACAGTTAGACAATGCCTTCATAAAAGATTTAGCGACAGTGAACCCACACCACAGTCAAATGCAGATGTTACTGTGAAACCCAAATTGTCATAGGCTCTTTCTCTTATAACAAAATAATCATGTAACTTTTATGCCTTTTCTGCTTTAATTTCTTGTTTTCTTAAACTTCAAAATTCTGCATATCCGCATAATGGTTTTTTTTCTGTTAAATCACAACCGTCAATTATGTTCTATACTATTACGAAGTGCAACTTTCCTAAATGATTAGCAAGGAAATCATTGGACTAGACTTTCCAAATACAAGATTAACATAATGCATTTATTAAAGCATCGAACTAAACTTAAGACCATAAAAAAGCATGACAGCAATTAATCCTGTATTTGCAAATACATATAAATCCACGTTATGTGCTCCTAAACAAGTCGCTAACATCACAATAACTAAGCTAAGAGAAGAAGAACAAAAAGCATATTTAGCTTAAATAAATGCGTGGATCACATAACTGATTAAAAAGGCAAATATTTGGAAACTATTAACAAAAACACTTATTTATTTGTGACACACCAACAATCCCTATATATATATACACACACACCAATGAAAGGCTATCAATTAAACATAAACATTCATCTAAAACCTTAACGACAAAAACATGAAATACTACATAAAAATCAAAACCTACAATCATATAATAAAGTAAAACTATTCAAGAAATAAAAGTTTCTATTCACAAATTGAACATTCCCATGTAACCAAAAAAAAATCTTAAACTAGCCATACACAAAACACTCATATTAAGTTTTTTTTTTCTTCTTAACATTGGCACACCATACCTATCCTTCTCTTTGCTTTTCTTCTTCTTCTTCGTAGCATCCTTTTTGTCAATAGTTCCATTTACAGCATCTGACTTCTTAACAGTCTCCAGGCCCTCGAATTTTATCTTCTCTTTCTTATTCTTTTTTCTTTGCAAGGACATTGTTAAAGAGAATTAATAATATTCAATAATCAACAATAACGTGAACTTAAAAAAAGAAAAAAACAGCATCACATGAACTGTCATAGTAACACCTTAACAGTTAAACTAAAATTATATTAAACCAAAACTAAAAACAATAAACCAAAAAAACACAAACACCAAAAAAACAAATTAATAATAACAACAAATTATTTTCCCATTTAATAATAAAAGATGTTAAAAGATCGATTCAACGAACACAACCTGCTGGACCCCGCTTCTGGAGCCCAGCATTCGGAAACAAATGACGGTCGAAACTCATTGTAATTTTTTTAAAAAATGATTAGAGCATATGTAGAAAAAAATTAATAATCAAATCGGCCCGATTTATTTAAAACCATTTCAGTCACAAAGATACAATCATTATTAAACACATCAGAGTTTTAGTAATTACTTGGACCCATCACAGAACACAAAGCTTGTTTTCAAAACATCTTTACATTTTAGAAACCACCCTTTTTTGCCTTAATACAAATACAAAATACAAAAATACACATGATACAATTGAATACTTATGTGTAAAATGATTCCAAAATACAAAAATCTTGAACTAACTTAATTACAAAAGTCTTTAACTATCTTGGAGTTCCAATGCCTTGTCAGGATTGCTAATTTTCTATTTCTGCACCTGAGGAGGGAAGCGTGAGGTGAGTTACATAGCTCAGTGGCTAATATATTTATAGTCATTGGCAATTGACCAAAGTCAAGCATATGTATATATATATGTCTAGCAATTCTAGTATTCATTCTTTATTCAAGCAATTTAAACATTCATCAATTTAACTTAAACTTATAACACATAACACTCAATATGCTTTATACTTGACAATTTAAAATGCAATGCAAAAACCAATGGCTCGAGGGGTTCCATGGAACAAAACAGAGAAACCGAAGTTTACTCCGTGAACAAAACGAGTCCATCTCGTGGGCCACAAGCGGACAGTCAGGAGAAGGCTTTACGTCGACGTGCACGTGACTACAAAATGGTTCCTCTCTCGCCCAAACAAAGCACATAATCAATGCTCAAAATTATTTTATCAAAATGAAATACTTTCATACTTTTCATGCTCTTTCTTCTTTCCATTCAAAACAAAATGCCACAATACAATTCAATGGCATAATATTGATCAAAATCACAACTTAATTTTATAAAAAATATTAAGCTTCTTTCACAATATAACAAAATCAAAGTCATCATGTATTTTTAACAAATCAAATTCAAACAATTTAACACATATTCACACATAGGCAAGAATTTGCCAATCACACAATAACTATAAATACATAACCCACCTAGTTTGCTTGCAAAAATTCAAATCAAGGTTGTCTTTCTCCTTGCTCTTAGGTAGGATTCTCTTGGTTCCCTAATACAAACCAAGTTTCATTCAATAGAAATCCAATAGAAAATCTCACAATGCAAAATCACTAAAATTGATTCTAGAATGCTTAAACCCAAGTATTTTCTAAACTCCATGAACTAAAATCCTTCCAAAAATCCAAAAGATCCAAAATGGTCTTACTTTGATTCTTCACCAGTTTGAGACATCTTTAGCTCAAAGGAAAGCTCTTCTCTTCCTCTTCCTTTTTTCTTTCTTGAACAACTCCAAAATCTCTTTTGAAGACTAAGAATAGTTAAACCCTAGCTCAACTCTCTTCTTTTCTCTCAAATAATCAAACTCTCTTTTTCTTTCTTTCTTATTTTGTTATTCTCTTCTGCTTATCCTTCCATTCACGTTTTTCCTCTTCATTTATAAGCAAGACATCACTTCTTCTTTCAATTATGCCCTTAATGATTGAGAATTGTCCCATTTGTCCTTCCATTTATGCCTTATATTTTTTATACTTAAGCGTCTTGCCAAAAGCACCCTTGAATATTCTAACATAACTCTTTCTTCTAGAAAAGTGTTCTCCCTTATCTTAAGTTTCCAATGACACCAAAATCAAACCATTTGGTTCAGTGATTCGAAAGATACACTTCAAACATTTTTGGACTGCTCTTGTCCAAATCAGTATACCATTCACAAGTTCTATATGAAATTTAAATATCTTAGAAACTGAATTAGATTTCAACTTCTTCGTACCATTTGTAGCTCCATGTCTCTAGTTTATCTTGAAACAAGAATCATCTTATTTGAAACTCTACTGATCCAAAAATCATCAAAATACTGAAGTATGTTCAGTAAAATATCCAATTCATACTCTTCCAATCGATACCCTTACTTGATTTAATACATCCTTTTCACATCAATACCAAAATCTATAACATTTCATGGAGATGTAAAAAAAAGTGTTAGGAATCTAAGGGTATAAGAATTACTTCATTTGGAGGTCGGATAGCAAAATTATGGCAGAAAGAGTCAAACAAGATTTGGTCTTCAATCATATTGAACTTGTCTTGGGGCAAATAGCATAACTCTCACTAGAGATGTTAGATTAAGATTATCTTAGGATGATTTCAAAGATAACTTTGAGATATACAACTTTGAATAAGAACTTGAGGTCAGATTTTATCATCTGAATGGTCAAAATGGCCTAGACAATAGGTACAGATGAAGTCAAATGAAAAAGTAGAAGAATGAAAAAAGACAGAAGAAGTAGGAAAATTGTTATAACTTTTCCTACAGATATCAAATTAAGATGTTCTTCATATGGTTTTAAAGAAGACTTCAAGATCTACAACTTTCATAAAGACCTCGAAGATAGATTATATCTTCTGAAAGGTCAAAAATGGAACATAAGATAGGTACAGATGAAGTCAAATGAAAAAGCAGAAGAATGGAAAAAGACTGAAGAAGTGGGAAAATTGCTATAACTTTCCCTACAGATATCGGATTAAGATGTTCTTTATATGGTTTTAAAGAAGACTTCAAGATCTACAACTTTCAAGAAGACTTGAAGATAGATTCTATCGTCTAGAGGGTCAAAAATAAACCAGAAGATAGCAAAAAGCAGAAGAAGTAAAACACAAAAGATAGCAAAACACAAAAGAAGCGAAAGAAAGAAGAAGAAAAAAGACAGAAGATAGCAAAACACAAAAGAAGCAAAACATAGAAGAAGATGACGTCATCACAGAAGAAACGAAGAAGATGATGACGTCATCACAGAAGAAGCAAAACATAGAAGAAGCAAAAGACAAAAGAAGTGGGAAAATTGCTATAACTTTTCCTAAAGATATCATATTTAGGTGTTCTTTATATGGTTCGAAAGAGGACTTTAGGATCTACAACTTTCATGAAGACCTTGAAGACAGATTCTATATTTTAAAGGGTCTAAAATGGAATAGAAGATAGGTACAAAGCAGACTAATGAAAAAGACAGAAGAAGTGGAAAAAGATAGAAGAAGTGGAAAAATTGATATAACTTTCCCTACAGATAGTGGATTAAGGTGTTCTTTATATGTTTAGAAAGAAAACTTCAAGATCTACAACTTTCATGAAGACCTTGAAGATAGATTCTATCGTTAGAAGGGTTGAAAATGGAATAGAAGATATGCCAGGTGAGAAAACAGAAGAAGCAAAACATAGAAGAAGATGATGTCATCACAAAAGAAACACAAAGGCAGAAGAAGCAAAACACATAAGAAGATGACGTCATCATAGAAGAAGTAAAACACAAAAGAAGCAAATCAGAAAAGAATATGACATCATCATAGAAGAAACACAGAATAAGATGACGTCATCACAGAAGAAGCGAAAAGGCAGAAGAAGCAAATCACAGAAGAAGATAATGTCATCACAGAAGAAACACAGAAGAAGCGAAAAGGCAGAAGAAGCAAAACATAGAATAAGATAACATCATCACAGAAGAAACACAAAAGAAGATGATGTCATCACAGATGAAGGGAAAAGGCAGAAGAAGCAAAACACAGAAAAAGCAAAACATAGAAGAAGATGACATCATCACAAAAGAAACATAGAAAAAGATGACATCTTCACAAAAGAAGAAAAAAGGTAGAAGAAGCAAAACATAGAAGAAGCAAAACACAGAAGAAGTAAAAAGCAGAAGAAGCAAAACACAAAAGAAGAAAAACATAGAATAAGCGAAAAGATAGGAGATATATCTTCCATTATAAGGACCATAACGTTCAGCCTAGAAATCCAAAAATTCCATACTATATACTGTTAGAAAGATAAAAGAATGAAATATAACTTTATAGAAGATAAATTTGCCTAAATCAACCTAGATTAATCAAGAGTTTTCCTCAAATATAGAACATGATTTTTTACATTCATCCAATATACTGCACCCAATTCTCAACTTCTTGACAAGTTTTGAGTTTCGTAAAGACATAATTTAAATTCTATGTCTTGATAAGAAATGTAGCCATATGTTTCTAATTTAATCCAAATTAAGAATAATCTCATTTGGATAACTAGAGAAAAAGTTGTGGCTAAAAGATTGAAACATACTCTATAAACATTTTCCAGATCAACCATTCATTTTGTTTCACAATCTTTCCTTAACACAAATCATACTATGATCACCTTTTCAACTTCATTTACTCCTGATTCTCAACTTCATTTCAACTCAATATCATCTATAAAGAAATATATAATCCATGATTAATCATGAATAGAAATAACAGAACATACACATATATACATATTCTTCATCAACTTACTGCACAAATTCAACTTCATTTTTGCTTTTATTCTACTTCTGACTTTCTCCTTAATTCTTCCCATTTCGAAATCTCCTATCCACAAAAACACCAAAGCAAGACATGAATCTATCCATATTTTTCATTCGCTAGTTTACTCTTGTCTATCATTTCTAATTCAAAAAATTTTCATCATTTGTTCTTTACTCATAACTAATCTCCAAAATTTCTCATTCAAATAGTTCTAACTTCTATGAAATGTTCGAGGTCCAACAATTCTCCCCCCTTAAAGAATTTCATCCTCAAAATTCTTACTTTAGTGGTCAAATAGATGGAGGTAACATTTTCTTATGTTTTCCTCAGTTGCCTTGGTAACTTCTTTACTTAAATGATTTCTTCCAAATGATCATAGTCAAAAGACTCACTCAGTCTTTCAATCACTTATTTAATCATTCACTTTCTTAACGAGTTCTCCATTATGTTTCGAACTACTCACACTTTTTCCACTTTTGTCGTTGGATACTTTTCATCAAAAAATACTTACGTTCTTAATAGCATACTCTAGCTGTAATGCTTGAGTCTCCACTAGGGATAGAACTCCAATATTTACTTCTAATTCATTACATA
>JANSVB020219388.1:0-10013 GCA_025504935.2 Erythroxylum haughtii
GAGGTCCGAGGAATTGTGTGATTTGATTGAGCTGGTTTATAGAAGTGTTTAAAGCTATTTGCAGGTTTTTGGGTTTTGAAAATATAGTCGTTATGCTTTCCGATTTTTGTATGGTAGTCTATGGATATGTGTGTTAAGTGTCTTTTGGCAAAAGAGAGGAATAATAAGATTTTGTATAAGTCATGTGTGAGATTCTTTGGCAAAAGGCATATAAGTTTTGTTATAGATGATTTTGAGATATTGCATGATTAAGACGAATTATATGAATTGAGATTTTTGATTGTACATAAATTTCCAAAGTGGAAATTAAATTGCTTTGTATGAGTTTGAATAAAGAATGAAAAAGAAAAAATAATTTAGACCGGTTTTGGATTGGTTAGTCTTTAGGGTTTCCAACCCGATGCTTTTCAAGATATTTGTGTTCGGATGTCAAATTAAGTTTTTGTTCTGCTTTTGATTCGATTCGTTTTGGATACTTTCACTTTATGATTCGATTTTTTTTCGTTTTGCTTCCAATTTTTTTTCGATTCCATTACGAATATGATTTCAATTCGCATCCGTTTTGTGTCACTTTCGTATATTTATTCGCTTTTGGTTTCGATAAGTCTTTGTTCGGCTTTTCGATTCTGGTTATATGTTCCCATTTCTCTGGTTGGGGTCCGGTTCCGAGATCAAGTCCCAACAGGTAACCACCAGTTTTCTAATTGAGACCATCCTACCCCTCCTTATAAATAAAACTTCAATCTATTAAGAAAATTTCTTTGCCACCCAAGCCAAGTAGAACTAGAAATTTTGGGAGGAGATTACAAAGCTTAATTCTAAGTTAGACTCCATTGCTACCCACAATAAAATGCTTGAGTCCTAAATTGCTTAGTATACTAGCTTTGTTATTAGACCACCTAGTCAACTATTAGGAAACATTAAGAATTCCAAAGAGCACTGTAAAGTTGTAATGTTAAAGGATGATAAAGAGATTGAAAACTCTAGGTTGGAAATGGTTGAGAGTGAGGGAAATAGAGGTGGGAGAATAACTATTAGAGAGGGAACGGAGCCTAAGAGGAAGGAGAAAGAAAGATTCTAAATACATTTCCCCCTATACCTTGTAACCTGCTTAAACCATTCCCTTAAAGATTAGTGAAAGTGAAGTTAGATAAGTAATTCAGAAAATTATTGAAAGTTATTTGAAAAAAGATTATATCTAATAAATGAATACTTGAAGAGTACAAAGCTACAATTCATTCTAAGGGGTGTAAGGCCATGACTTACAGTAGACCACTTTAAAAGCTTAAAATCTTAGTAACTTCTCGATTCTATGTACTATTAGAGACTTGATTTTGATGATATCTTGTGTGCTTTATGGGTAAGCATTATCTTCATACTCCTACCACTATGAAATAAGCTTGAGGTTAGCAATCTTAAACCTACTTCTATTTCTCTACAATTTGTAAAATTTTCTTTTAAACATCTTGTAAGTATACTAGAGGATGTGCCAGTAAGAGTTAATTTCTTATTCTTATATACTTTGTGGTGATAGATATAGTTGAGGATAGGCATGTGCTTTAATTTTGGAACTACCTATTTTTGCTACTTCTAAAACCTTAAATTATTTGTATAAAGGAAAGATAACCTTAAGGGTTAGAGATGAGAAACTAGAGTCTAAGAAATTGGAATCCTAGAATTCTGTTGACTATAAGTATAATAAGTGCCTCCATTTTGGTACAATTAATGAAAGCATATCTTATGTTATGCAGGAGGCAAAGCTATAGAATGTGAAGGGGAAAGATTTAAAACTAAAGGAAGTGATTGAAAATGGTAAGCACATCATAAAGAACTATAAAATATACCCAAAAATTGATTGCTTCATTAAGATTAAAAAAGAAAAATAGATTTGGAGGAAGATCTCATAATGACCTGCATCTTACTAAGCAAGTTCAGTTAAGTTTACATCGATGGAAAGAGGTTAAGCTTATAACCTAAAATAACTGCCTATTAGGAGGCAACCTAATTGTCTTTACCTTTAAAGTTTTTAGAGTTTCATATTTTCAAAATTTTATGTGGATAGTTGTTTGTTATCTTATTTTCATATTATTTTCTTGATATTGAATTGTTAAACTTTTATTAAATTTTTCTCAAAAAGTGTTTAAAGTTAGTTTATTTTGATTTTTGTAGGTTTTAGGAATGATATGTGTTTTAACATACCATCGTGTCACCAAAAAAAATTGATGGATTACAATTAGTAATTAGGAGTTAAGTGTTACAATTGGGAGATTGATGAATTAATATTTACATTTAGCCTAGGAAAAAAATTTCAAGTGGCAAAACAAGTTGACATGTGAAAATTTAGGATGACTAAGCCTATAAAATGAGTGACATATGGTAGTAGAATTGACTAACAAATGACCTAGAGAATTGAGTGACAAATGGTATAAGAACTAAGTGACATTTGGCAGCCTAAAAAGTGGGCATGTAACTGTCTTAGACACTTGACAAGTGTCCTTAAACTCATCTTACACCTATACCATACGATATAGACACTTTCAGAATCATCTTCATTGTATTCTGCTGTAACTCTCTCCTTCTTCTCCCTCTCACTATCGAAACTCACTCCTCCCTCACATCTTGAGTTTTTGCTCTAAATTCTGTCTATTACCACCTTGAAACCTTTGTCAATTTCTTCATAAAGATAGCTATATTCTATTGTCTTCTTCTTATCTCTGCTGAAATTTATCCTACTCTCTCATTGTTCCTAAGATGATCTTGCATGCATATGAGGCAAAGTAGGATTGATCTATTGAGTTGGCAGTTTAGCTAAACAAGTGAAGTACTGATCTGTTTTGGCGTGTGTTAGTAGAAATTATGATGACTAATTAGGGATAGATTGAATGTGGTATTGAAGTTGAAATTGTGTTAGAAAATGATGAATGAAAGGTGTACCTTTTGTTTTGTTTTTGGATACTTGACAATAGTAGTTTATAGGCTGTTATATGGATGATTTAAGTTAGGATTTGAAGTATAATTGATGAGGACTTCATGCTAAAGATAGGTGTTATTGAAGTGTTCTCAAATCTAGAAAGGTTAGGACTGCATGTATGATGTTATAAAGTGAATGGTAATGAAACAAATGAGCAGATTTTTTGAGATATAATGTAACCAATATAGAAGCTAGACTAGCATGAAATGACGTAGCTTTAAAGGACATGAATTCTGGAGAAATTCAAGTGGTAGTGATGTCTCTAAGTATGTGAAATTCATGCAGAATTGAGGGAAGAAAGATAGTGCACGATCGTTGCCCTCACTGCATGATCGTGGCCTATTGCACGAGCTTCTATCACAATCGTGGCATGGTACCTCATAATTGTGGGCCTAATTCTGGAATGTTAATTTCAGCCTTGTGTATATGTTGAACTAGCTGAGGAAAAGTCACTCTAATTTAGTGTATTTGGACTTAATTAAGGGTTGAAATGAACCTAGATTGTAGCTTGATTAATTAGTTAAGAGCTTCATAAGTTTAGGTTGTTAATTGATGTCATCACTTAAAGAATGTACTGTTTTGATGTCAATGTATCCAAATATGAAAATTATCATGTGATAAAGAAATAAAGGTATTCTTATGAATGCAAACATGATCTCAAGGATATGAGTAATATGTATTAGGCATGAATGAATGAGTATTGAAGAAAATGAGGTAATTATGAATGAGAATTGGGTAATTATATGAATATATATTGCTAGAAAAGTTTTAGCCAATTTTTGATTAAGGAATTTGGAGTAAATCAAGCTTACTTAAGGTATAAACCTAATTGAAAACTAGTTGTATACAAGCTATAATGTTTGAATGGTCAAGATATTTGTATAAGAATATATACCCGGAAAGTCAATTGAGCATGCAATGAAACATGACACATATACATGTGCATAATTGTATATTCATATGATTAAAAAAATTAGTGATAATGATAGATGCGTATGGTGATCATCAACATCCAGACATTTCTGGAACATCGAGATAATAACTTTTCTAGAGCGTACTGTGAGTTAACTTAGATGTACAAACTCATTTATATGTGCTTCTGTATGAATTGTATGTTAATATGGAACTTGTGTACAACTGATTGAAAAATTCCAGACTCTCTGAGGAGTTTGATATATGTGGTATGAGTACACAAAAATGAAAGGAAATGAAGATATAGCATACGAAATGATGCATCTCATCACATTAAAATTCATGATTAGATAAAAGAGTTATGAAGAATAGATATCCCCTACTGAGAATAAATTATTTACTAAATCAGTTACAGGGAGCTCCGGTGTTTACTAAATTAGATTTGAGGTTAGGGTACTATCAGTTGAAAATAGCCGAAGTTGATGTACCAAAGAGTGCATTAAGAACCAGATATGAAAACTTCAAGTTTTTGGTGATGCCTTTTGGATTGACGAATGCTCTGGTGGCTTTTATGGCCTTTATGGCATTGGTGAATAAAGTACTCCAATCTTACTTAGATCACATTGCTATTGTATTCATAGATGATATGTTGGTGTATTTGAGGAGTAGGAAGCAACATTTTGAACATTTGAGGTAATTTTTACAGATAATGAGAGAGAAGTAATTGTATGTCAAGTTTAGTGAGTGAATTTTGTCTTAATCATATGGTGTTCTTGGATCATATCGTGTCTGGACAAAGTATATAGGTAGACCCAAAGAAAGTTAAGGTCGTGATGAAATGGGAAAAACCTAAAAATGTGATAGAGATTTTGAGTTTTTTTGGGTTAGCAAGTTATTACAGAAGGTTTGATTGAGCTCCTTTAAAAAAGCTTCTAAGGAAGAACATACCTTTTCAATGGAGTGGTGATTGTCAAAGGAGCTTTGATAAGTTAAAGCATTAAATAACTATGGCATCAGTGTTGGCTATTCCATCTAGATCTGTAGGATATGTTGTGTTTGCTTTGAAAAGAGCTTTGAGCTCAGGATCATAAAAAATAGCTTAAGGCTTAGATGACTTGGAATAAGTATCCACAATGGATACGGGCTATAAATGATCTCAGTGTCCACAATAGATATGAGACAATAAATTGGATTTATAGGCACTTGGTCATATTTAAACAAAAAAATTAAAGTGGAAATACATATGCATTTGCATATACATCCCCATATATATCAAATGGTTGAATTGAAATTTATTATTGAATTGCTTTGAAATAGTGAATTATAGTTGAAGTTAATGGGTGATGTGTTGTGATATGCAATGCTAGTTTACATGATATGCTTGTGGAAGTATCATAAACTTTTATATATTTGTTTTTATGATATGACTTGAGTGAATACATCGATGATGGTTCACTCATTGAGTTTGCAAACTCATCAAAATTGCAACATTATTTTTTAGGTTCAAGGGAGTTCTAGCTACTAAGGTGATATAGTAGAAGTCTAGTACTTGTATGTTGAGGGACAAAAATGGCTCAAAGGTCTGATTAGTTGAATCTAAGAAGTCTAGTTAGAGTCTTATCTATTAGCATCCCATTTCATGTTATATTTTTTGTACTAAGATTGAACTCAAACAAATGTTGTTTAATGTATATGTGGATTGTGAACTTTAATGACATGTGACTTTTATCTTTGTGAATGAAATGGGAAGAATTGAACATTTACAATGCTTATGATATGTTTAATGCCTTTAATGAGATCCTTTGGTTTGTTTGGGCATATGATCTATGGGAGTGGTATGTGACATTTATTGTACATTTATTCCATACACTTAATGAATAATGTTATGAAATGTTTAAGAAATGCAATTTTGTTCATATTTAGTTTTAGGTATAATTTGGAACTTCAAAAGCTAAAATGAGTTAAAAGCACTTTCTTTGAGCCATCCTCTTGATGTTCAAACTCAATTGTAATTTTGGAATAAGAAGGAGATAGATTAGGGTAAGGATTGGATAAAAAAATTGCAAGAAGAACTCCAATTCAACATGATATGGGAGATACACGGCCGTGTATCTACTTATATGGCCATGTAAGTACACAAATAGGGCATATTTTATGACTTATATAGTTAGATACATGGCATGTCTCGAACTGTATAACTCCCCAAAATTATAAATTTTAATATAAAATGAAAATTTAGTGGCTAAACATTACATGTATTGGTTTTGGAAGAAAAATAGGGTTAGAGGATGCATTCTTTGGAAACCCATAGAGGGCTAAAGTTCCTCAATCCAGTTCAGAGATGAAATCGAAGCTGAACATCACATTTGAACACTTTTTCATTATGTAA
Source organism: Erythroxylum haughtii (assembly GCA_025504935.2). Taxonomy (NCBI): domain Eukaryota; kingdom Viridiplantae; phylum Streptophyta; class Magnoliopsida; order Malpighiales; family Erythroxylaceae; genus Erythroxylum; species Erythroxylum haughtii. Next base: position 6,273 of record JANSVB020219388.1, read on the forward strand.
TGTTGAATCATTCTCTCTTTAGGGATTGTTGATTTATCTTGGGTTTATTGATTTGGGTGTTTGTATAAAAATGATCTAAATACATTCATTAGGTTGTTTTTATGAAAAACCATTGCTAGAATCTTGAATATAATACATAATTTTTGTTTTTTCGATTCATTTGTGGCAACTAATGGCATCAAATCATTAGGGATAATGTAACTTTGGTTAAATGACCTGAGCTTATATGATTTTTTCCTTAATTAATCAATTTTCCTAACTCATAGTGCGACTATCTTATTAAATCTTGAGAGCTTTCGATACACAAGTTTAGTTCAAGAACTTGTTTTAATTAAACATGACCTAAGGGAGAGCTGCGGTTAATAGAGCTTGTTGTTAACCTACGATTAATAGTTTCTAGCAAAGGTATGAAAACAACAATTAAATGAAGTATGTGTAATTATGTATAGGTCGATATTGAATCAATTATTGGATTCCAAACCCTTTCATCACTTTTGGTTTGTTAACACTCTCTGTGGATACCATCCTTACTCTCACTACTATAAATCTTACTGTGTAAAGTTAGGTTTATTTTCTAGTACATTTGATATACACAAAGAGTCGATAAAATAACAAGACAAACTAACATAAATAATAAAATAAAATAAAATAATAATGGTTAGATTAATGATATATGCTTAATTGATTGTTATAGTATTTCATAACACTTAGCAATTAATGACATGAAATTGCTTAAGATACTTTGACTTATATGTGATTTTAGGCATAATTCAGAAGCAAAGAAGTTAAAGTGAGTCAAAAGCATGATAATTAGGCCATTTTTTTAAGATTAGTTTTCTCTTGTCTTCATAAAACAAAAAGAAGAAAATTAAAAGAAAAGAAAAAATGAAAACATAAAGAAGATTTAAAGTTGCTCATAGCATGTGCATGAAATTTGCATGCAATTACGTGAATTAATAGCAGCACTAAGGAGCAACATAGGTTATGCAACCCTTTTGTGTTTCATGTAACACAAAAGACCAAAATGGTAGCACTAGATAGGAAGCAAATGAAGGAAGCTGGAAGGAAGGAGTTCACTCCAGAATGACATTACACTAAAGGCAAAAATTCAAACAACGCACAAAATGTATGGGAGGTTGACAACACGTCGTAACTCTAGTCAAAATAAAACTAGACTACTAATGTAGTAGTGGTGATTGTTGGTAGATGCCACAAAGAGTGTGTGTAAAGCTGTTGAAATGAAATTAATCGGTGTTTAGGTTTAGGGGGTTTTGGTTTTAGAAAATAAAATGAAACTAGACTAATAAAAACAAATTAGAGAAAACATGCAAAAAATGATAAAAGTGGAGAATTTGGTAAGGACCTAATTCTTTGGTTCAATCTTGACCTAAACCCTAATTAAACATATTTCATTGACTTATCGCTCTCAAACCTCTCCTAGCAACTATTAATCATGGGTTAATAATTAATCCAAAATTTCCCTTAGGTAGTGTTTAATCAATATACGATCGTTAATTAAACTTGTCTACTGAATAACCTAGGATATGATCTTTAGATTTAATTAGGTAGTATTATTATGAATTAGAAAAATCGACTAATTAAGGCAATAAGCACATACGATGTGTCATTTAAATTAGATTATGATATCCCTAATGATTACAAATCATTAGTTGTTACATATGAATTTCAATATAACAATTACGAATTATATCGAGATTTTAGCAATGGGTTTACAAATAAACGATTCAATGAATGCATTAAAAATAATATTTCCACAATACCCAATAGGTTTATACACAAATAATAAGACAATAATAAGAATACGAGTATCCATACATAAAACCCAAATCAATTAACATAGGATAACATAATTAATTTCTAATGAGAGAAACAATGAAAATAGTGAAATACACTTAACTCGGGTCATCGACATTGATGTCACCTTTGAACTAGTTTCCGGAAGTTCCCAAAAAATGCTTAAGCCCCCATTGAATAATGTCCCATGAAAGCCCCTTCTCTACTCTTGCTCCCGTGCCTCCTTTCTATTCCATGCTATAGTTCTATCTGTCTTTATGAATTAGTTTTCGGTCCATCTATAGTACTCTCCTTTAAATCCATGCCCTGCTCTTGAAAACTTCTGCATTTTGTAGACGTGATGTAGATGTGAGACATTTTCTTCCTTAATTCTACTATGCATCGTTGTTTAGTGCTCTGCTGCGTATTCCTTCTTATGTTGCCTGTCGTTTTGCTTCTTATTTTAATCCACCTTATTCGTTATGTTTTTCTTCTTCCTAGCAGCCTTTTCTCTTGCTCTTATGCTACTGTTTTCTTCATCTTATAATATCGTTTTATTCCTTTTCTAGCTATCCATATTTCTTTTCTCCAACAGCATGAGATTAGTTAAATTAATGTCTTACATACATATAACACATTAATTTCATGTTGAAGATAATCTACATGCTTACTCTATACTGCTTAGGTTCTTTGCATTTTTTTCTTCTTTTAATTTTTTTCTTGTCTTTTAATTTTCTTATTCTCGATCCATGAAGACAAGTTAAAATTAATCTTCAAAAAATGGCCAAAATATAGAGCTTTTAACTCACTTTAACTTCTTTGCTTCCAAAATTGTGCCTAAATTCACATATGAATCAAAGTGAGTATCTTAAGCAATTTCATGTTAATAATCGATAAGTGTTATGGAATAATTTCATAATCAATTAAGCACCTATTCGAGGTGTTTTAACGAAAAGCACAGTAATAAGGCAATGTGAATAGTGACGGTGGTCTAAAAATTAAATCCATAAATAGAGAGAGTGTAGAAAACTGCAAGGGGGGGGGGGGTGGAACCGATGTGGTTTTCCCGTTTCAACACCAAAGCAGCTATACAGAAGATGATTGATGCTTAGAGCATAAAAATGGATATTGAAGGCTAGCTTCTCGACGTAGGTTCAATGAGAAGATCATTGCCAAGTCACAGTTATACCATTTTACCATTTTAATGTTGTAATTTCTTTTTGGATTGTTATGTTGTTGGTGTTGATTTGATCGAGTTTTGGGATGAATGAACTTAATACCTTATTTTTATTGTTCTATTTCAAACCTATTGCCAAAACTTTGAATGTAATCTGTAATAGTTACTTTTGATGTTTGTGAGTAGCATCTAATGATCCTGTATTGTTAGGAACAACATAACTTAGGTTAGATAACCCGAACGTGTGAGGTTACTATTTTTATTGATTGTTTTCCACGTCATAATGCGATTGCCAAATTAAATCTAAATATCATATCCTAGGTTATTCAGTAGTTAGGTTTAATTAATGATCATATCTAAATTAAACAAAACCATAGGGAAAAATGAGATTAGTAGAGCATTCTATTAGTCTCAGATCGATAGTTCGAAGAGAGTTGTAAAGACGTTAGGATGATGAAATATGCTTGATCTTGTTTAGGATTAGACTGAACCTAGAACCATACTTTACGTATATTTGACAGTTTAATCATTTTCAATTGCTTGTTTTAATTTGTTTTCAATAGTTTATTTTAATTTTAATTTTTAAATTGCTCAAAATCCAAAAACCCCCATTTTATATTTTCCTGGTATCTATTAATTTTATTATGAAATTAAACCAAACATTCCCTGTGGATTCGATCCCAATTTACTATAACTAAAAATTTTAATGTAGAGAGTTAGGTAAATGTTGTAGTGCACTCACCACACACTGTAAAATTTTGGTGCCATTG
>JANSVB020219426.1:0-10011 GCA_025504935.2 Erythroxylum haughtii
ATCTATCGTTTCTCCAAACTAAGCATGCTTTCTTTTTCCGATCCAACAATTAAGGCATCTAAGGATAGTTATAATGGGAGAGGGATCAGAGAGCTTGGAATTGGGAAAAAGAGAAAAGGAGTTGGCAAAAGTCTACATCTAGTCCAAATTGGCTAGGCATCTATCAAGTTTCCTTTTGATGAATGAGGTACCAACCTGCTTATTACTCCAGGTGAACAAAATTGCCTTCAAAAGGTAAGTCAAAATTTGAATATCATCAAGGTATTTCTTAAACTCCACAAAATGTTGTTTTTGGGCAGTAACTCCTTATGATTCATTAGAAGAGATAGTTGCATTGAAGTCACGTAGAATGAGCCATGGAGAATTGGTGACAGATGCAATATTTCTAAGATTACTCCATAAGTCACATCTTTGGAAAGGATAGTTGAAAAAATAAATAAAGAATCATGAATTATACTTTTTAGTTCAAAGAAACCAACTTTTAAATGAATGATTTGAACAGTGGTGAAGGTGTTGAGAATTGAGATCTTTGTTGAATTATACACCACAAGGATCCTACCATTCGGGTGATATCCATAATTGTGGATTAGTGTCTAATCCTTTGGAAAAAGGTCTAGTAGGTCACATTTATCCTACTTTATTTGAGACTCTAGTATGCCTAGCAAGATAGGCTTATTATCTGAGATAAAGTTTCTTAGAAGAAGCTTTTTCTCAAGGGAATTGAGATCCCTGATGTTCTAAGCTAATATAATCATAATGTCAAGCCAATGAAGGACCTCTTTCTTTTGCTAGATCTCTTCTTGTTGGCAGGTTGAAAAATAGAATATTTAATGCTTATATCATCAGAAGTGAACTCCTTTATAGGGGTAAATGAACTTATGTGGTGGGCATTAAGAACTTCTGTTGTCTGTTGAGTACTAATGGAGATTGGAAATCCAATATTCTCAGGGATGATGTCTTGATTAGCTTTGTCTTCTTGATTGATTGAAGAGATGGTGAGCTCCAAAATAGTTACATCTTCATCATCCAAAGTTTGGACTTGATTCTAAATATTGTCATCACCATCTTTTTCAATGGAAAAGTTAGATTTGAACTCCCTACCAGTGGGTTTCTAGGAATTTTTGGATGCAAGATTTTGAGGCTTCTAGGTGTAAGAGTCCTTGACAACATCTTTAACAAGTTCCACGTTATCATTCAATCTGAGTAATGGAAATTTCTCAAGAAAATGTGTCAATGATTCAACCACCGCACACATTTTGGCATAATTAGTCCTGCTTGTCTCTATTGTGGCTTGGTCTATATAGATTGGTTTTCCCACAAAGTTATCTAGATAGCTTAAGTGAGATTTTCTCTAGTATTCAAGAGGAATTCTATTAATAAACATACAAACTAGAATGTTTGCGTGCTTAATCTCCTAATAATTGACCTTTGGCCGCTAATTCTAGAGAAGTAATGCCTTGTTGTTGACATGCTAAGGTCTAGATTCTAATACTCTTGATGCATTCGATTTTCTATGGAACTTGAAGAGGAAAATATCCTAATAACTCAATAAGAATCTCTTTGAAACCTAAGGATTTACAATTATTACATGCCTAAGATTTCATGCCAGGCAAGGAGATACTTTTGTCAAGAAAGAATCCAATAAGAGTAGCATTCCATAGGTTTGCACCTGCCTTAAGAGTTTCCAAATGAGGTGCAACTATAGAATTAGTAGGAGGTATGTAAGAATGTTTCAAACTATTATTAGAGTCACCTACTACTTAAGTCTACAATTTTTTAGGGAGACTAGCAACTGGAAGAATTGTTGAAGTCAGAGCTCATGTTAGTAATGGTAGAGAGGGGATCCAAAGCTAGAGTGAGGGTTCGAAGGAGGGGGAAGTGGAGATTAAGGGTTGGCGAGGAGAGAAGAAGGAATGAAAGGAGACTTGGAGCACTCACTAGGACGCAATACCTAGGATTTCAAGTGTAAAGAAGGGAATTTAGTAGTGGAACATTGCTTAAGGCATACAGAAATACTAACAGTAGACATGAAGTCTAACAGGAAAGCAAGCTAACAACAGAAGGAAAGGTTGGGTGCAAAGGGTCTTTAAAAGCGATTGGGTGCAAAGGAGAAGAAGGAGGTGGCAAGAAGGAACAAAGCTCAACTAGGGTCAACAGAGATGACGAATCTGATGGAGCAGAACGAAGAGAAATTTGGAGAAGAAACCAACAAATAGAAAGGGATAGGGAGCTTCTCACTCTAAAGCCCTTCAGTTGGGTTAGAATTATTCTATGAATGTAATATGTTGTGTATGGTAATTAGGATAATGTGTCCTAAGTCTAAATAAAAGGTGTTTGGTTATTGGAATATTGTATTCCAAACTAAACTTTGGACTTATTTGGTACTTGGATTAGGAGTAGCAAAATTCTAGAATAGCCAATTCTAAAAAAAGTGTGGAATAGCCCATATTTAATAAATAATTTAAAACTGTGTTAAATTTAAAATTAAATTAGTTTTAATGTGATTAAATATTATTAACTATATTGATTTCCAATTAAATTATAGAAAATTATTTTTTAGTTAGAATTGATTATTTTTAATTATATTAAAGTTAATTAATTAGACTTCTTAAAATCAAGAAAAGTTTTTACTTAAGTAATTAAGAAAGTATTGCTAAATTAAATTTGTTTTTTTTAATTTGATTAAGATAAATTAAATTTATTATTTTATGTATTTATTTAAAATTTATTTATTTATTTGAATAATAATTTTCTTGATTTATTAAAAATATATTTCTTGATTAAATAGGAAAAGTGTTTTCATTTACTAATTGAGAACAATAGTTTCTTTAATATTTTTAGAATAGTTTTTAAATTATTAAGGAAATATTTTCTAATTGATTAAGAAATTAATGTCTAAATTATTAATGTAAATGAATTCTTTAATTAAATTCAAAAGTATTTATTTGATTCCAAAAATTGGTTTTTATTTAATATTAAAAATATTTTTCTAATTAAGGAAAAGTTATTTCTAATTTGGTTTAGAAATGACTTTCTAATTGGATTAGAATGTTTTCTAAAATTAAAAAAGGATTTTTTAAAATTATAATAAGAATAATTTATTAAAAATTTCAATTAAAGGAGTCAATATAATTGGAAATAGTTTCCAATTAAACTTGAAAATTGTTTTCAAGTCAAATTAAAATTCTATTTGGATTATAAATTTAATTCATTCAGGAATCAATGAGTTTAATTAAATTTAATTTTTTCAATGAGTTGGAAATATAATTTTATATTTTGGAAATAGAAAACTACATTCAAATAAGGCTTGATATTTTAAACATTAAATTTGATTATATTTGAATGAAAAATAGAATGTTTAATATATTATGTGTAAATCACATATTTAATATGTATGATACTCTTTAAAACAATTTTGTATTTGATAAGACCATTTAGGATCAAATTCTTCTTTAAAATATTAAGTATATGATAAAAATATGATTGTTGCCTTCCAATGTTATAAGAATAAACAAGGTTTTAACTAATCTTTCCTTGTATAATTTTTTATTATAATTCAATCCTTTCGTCATATAATGTTTTGATTAGACATAGATCATATAATTAATATATACTTTATTTGAGTTCACTAATGTTTCTCCACCATTAATAGTTGGTTCTATTAATGACATTTGTAAACCATTTATAACGTGTCATTTCACCTCATTTAAGGATTTCCCAAGTTAATACTAATAGAGAATAATAGAACATTCTCTTTAATTACTTTAAAGTAATGAATCATATATTGATCACTCAATTACCTACAAATAGTTTGTGTTATATCCAATAATTATCGACTGAGCTATCTTTGATTAGAATATGTTATAAGTAGTATCAAAATAGAGCAATTCCTATGAGATACTTTGGAAATCTCAAGTCAAAAGATCATTTATATAATCGTTACAATGAGAATATCTATAGATGTATAAGTAATGTTCTAAATAGAGTTCTCCTATAGGGTCATTTCAATGAACTTGGTTTTTAACAAGTACCCATATATTTGTTTAAATGTCTCTATATTTTAGTCTATAAGATGAACTATTTCCTTTATAAGAAATATAACATGCGTTAGTCTTTTTTCGCTCTATTAATTTCCATTATTAATAAAACAATGACAAGGAACAATTTAGAGAAAATACATAAATGAAATATGAATCTAATAATTATGATCTCACCATAATTTCATTTGCATCAATAACAACAACAACAACTTAGTGAAAGTCTCACTAATACACTAGATTTGGGGAGGTCCAGTAGTACATAACCTTACCCCTAACTAGTAGAGAGATTGTTTTTAGTATTATAATTTTATTTGAAAAAATATTAAGCCCATGGAATTTATCATATACATCTAAATATGTATAAGATAAAGAATACTTTTAAGTAATTATGCCACAAAACTATAGCCAGTTGATTGGCTGTAGGCATAAACCAATAATCTCCTACTTGCACTAAGCCAATTGTTTAAGTTTCTACCATATCACCATATGATCATACTACTACTGGGACATTGGCTTAGTGAGAGAGTTTTACAACATTTTCTATAGTGAATACTTACTTAAAATCTTACAATTATTTTAAAAGAAACTACATAAATACATACTTGGATCTTTGATAAGATTTTAGCTCCTTTTGTATACCCAATGGTTTAAATATTCCACATCACATTACTATTTTAACAATGCAAGGAACTACACCAAGTTTATTAAAGAACTTATTGTTCTAGTTAATCATTTCTACTAAATGAACAAATGCATTATGGAATAATTAATAACCAATGCTGTGTTGAAACATTTTCAATCTTAAAATAATATTATTTCAAGATTAACAATCAATGCTATATTGAAACATTTTCAATCTTAAAATAGTATTGTTTTAAGTAAAATATATTATAACTATGATTTACTTCTAAAGTTAATATCTATAAGAATTTGAACTTAAATATCAACTAATACATAGAATACTAGATATCTTTAATACTTCAAAAATATCAGATATCTTAAATACTAATACCTTTAGTATATTATCTATGTACTTGAATTAGAATAGGTAAACAAATTCCATATCTATCTCTATAAATCTAATTCTCAGAATCAAGTTGTTACCTATTCATATTCAATAAGAGCTATTATTGGGTTGTCATGTATTCAACAATTGAAAATATGAATTTTTGTTCTCTATAGTAGTATGTCTCTATACACTACCATAAGAAAGGACAATAACACTTCACCTTCTTGTAGGCATGATAAATTCACAATCGTCTTTAAAACAAACTCTTTGAATGCATCATGATAGTGAATCTTTCAACGTCTCATAACTTTTCAACCATACATCAAATGTATAAATAAAGGCACTAGTTTTAATTGGACGTATTGTCATGAGATTTGAACTTTTAAAATTTTATCTTATCTCATTATTTGTCTTTAGAACCATTCTCCTATAAGTTTTCATTGAAACAAACATTTTGTTTAATAGGACATGTATGCTTTATCCTACCTTTTAGACATTTTATCACTTAATGTTACTTGATTTAGTTCTAAACTTATTGGATAATGCATGTTTCAACTAAACATTACATCCCAAAATCATTAACTTGGATTCTTTAAAGTCTTAATATTTCATATTTAATATGAAATCTTTCTAAGTGGTTTAATTAGCACCTTTGAAGATAAGTTGTTATACAAGACATAGCCATAGAAGAAATAAATATTTCTTCTACAATACCTCTTATTGTATTTCCTTCTTACACAATTCGATACTCTTATGGAATTTAATTATGGAGAAATTCACTAGAAAATCTTATTTCCTAAAGCTAACCAGAAAATTTAAATCTTACCACATTGATCTCATTAAAGTGATTTAGCATTCTCAATTCTTAATTTCTACTTATATTTAAACAATTTGAACTTATTAAGATTTTTATTTAAACAATTTAAACTTATTAAAATTTTTAAGTCAATATTTAATTTAATTCATATAACTCTATCATACAAGTTATTAGTACAATGAAACAAGTGCCATTCTTTATAAATTGTTATTACATCCATACATTATATATATAAGATTTAACAATTCAATACCATCATTACTCTTTCACCAAATGTTGATTTGGACATTCATTAACCTAATATGTCTCATGAGTTTCACGATTCATAATGAAAAGGATACACTTATCCTTGTATATAACTTTATGATTCTTATTATTTTGATTTGATTAACATGGAATAAAAAGATGGTTTAGTTAATTTAAATTGTATTTTTTCCATTGATTTGGTCATTCTTCAACCTAATATGTCTCATAAGTTGTATGCAATTCATAATAAAAAAAGGATATACATATCCTTGCATATAAAATTATGATTCTAATTATGTTGATTTAACCATCATAGAATAAAAGGATACTTTTAGTTATCCTAAATTGTATTCTTCGACTTGTACTAAGTATAAGACTCTCTTTACTCAACACATACAAACTATTTATATAAACTCAATGAAATCATTTTTATTTATTAAATATATTTTTATCATGTTTTGAACATTGCAATAATGTTGAATATAAATTCATTATCAAATACTCAAAAGCTTGAATTAAAAATATATATGATCCATATCATGTTATTTATTGGCAAGAAAAGTCAAGCAATCATTTTTATTATGATGGCAATTATTATCATTCTAATTTTTCCTATAACTATTAAAATTGTTCAGCTAGTTAAAGTCTTTTGTAGATCATTAATGGTTAGACCATGTACACCTCTAGACCTTATTCCTTTACCACTTAAAAATTATGTTGCTAAATGTGTTAAAAATTTTACATAACATATCCACGACTTACATGTTGAGATTATAATAGAAATTAAGAATATAGTACCTGAACTTCAAAAGCTTCTAAAGATACTTTAAAGGATAGTGAGGGATTGTTGACATGAAGTAGTGTAAGGAAGGCCAAAGAAGCTCTAAAAAAATTAATGGTGTATCTCTATAAAAAAGAGTCAGGCTTTACTACTTTTATTGGACCTATCATGATGATCCAAGTGAAAGAATTAAGGTAGAGAATCACATTCACTAAATGTAACTAGTTCTCTAAAGAACTTAATGATGTATCACTATACAGATAGTCAGGCTTTACTACTTTTAGAAGTTGAAGTTAGACCTATCATGATGATTTAAGTAAAGGAGTAAGCTGGAGCATCACAGTCATAGAATGTAACTAGTGTCAAACTAAGAGTATAACTATCATCGATATTACACTATTATTAAAGTGTTAAAGAAATAGACTATAATCGGTGGCAAAGTCATATCTATAACTAGCATTGGTTTTTGCGAGGGTATGTAAATTGTAATTTTAAAGTAAATTTAATGTTAGATTTTAACATGTAGCTAAAACTAAACTCGTATTTGGTTTATTTAGTTTTTATCTAGAATAAATTCAACTTCAATTATAGTATAAGATAGGGTCTTACTAGTTTTCATATAGGGTTTTGTTAGTTTTAACTTGTTATTTCCTTTATGAACTTTAGTTTTAGGGTTAGATGCCTATGAGTGGCCTAGTGAAGTTGCAATTACTAGTTTTACATTTTTATTGATTATTCAAAACTACTTAACAATGCGTGTCAAATGCACTGCAAAATTTACTTGACTCTGCACACTAAAATTTGTAGTTATGGTGAGTCAGGGTCGAATTCACAGGGAATGTTTAGTTAATTTTTATAATGAAATTAATTGATGCAAGGAAAATATAAAAAGGTGTTTTTTCAAACTTTAATAAATTTAGAAAATAAAATGAAAGTAAACTACCGAAAAAAAATTAAAGCAACAATTGAAAATGATTAAAGTTTCAAATATAAATAAGCCCTGGTTCTAGGTTCAATCTCAGTCTAAACACGATCAAGGATATTCCATCATCCTAATATCTTTACATCTTTATTCAGAATATTGATCTAAGAATAATAGTACGCTCTACTAATCCTTATTTTCCCTTAGGTTGTGTTTAATTAATATAGGATTGTTAATTAGACCTAACTATTGAATAACCTATGATACGATTTCTAGATTCAATTTGGCAGTAGCACTATAAGGTAGAAAACGACCAATATAGGCAGTAACCTCATACATTTGGGTTATCTAACCTAAGTTATGTTGTTCCTAACATTACAAGGCCATTAGATGCTACTAACAAACAACAAATGTAACAATTACAGATTACGTTCAACATTATAACAATAGGTTTGTAATAGAACAATCAAAATAACGTATTAAGATCATTTAAACAAAACCCTATTCAATCAACATAAACAACACAATAATTCAAAAAGAGATTACAATGTTAATAGGATGAAATAGCTTAATAGTGACTTAGCATCAATATCCCCATTGAACCAACATCAGGAAGTTATCCTTCCATTTACTTCTTCAAACTCCAAGCATTAACCATCTTCTCTATAATCACTTTCAGTGTTGAAGAATGAAGAAAGAACAAAGAGAAATGAGAGACAATGTTTTTCTGCCAGGTCTGTCTCATGACTTTCCTTTGGTTATTCTTTGCTCTTCTTCAACTATCCCTTATTTTTCTCTACTTCTATTAAAACCCAAAATGAATAGATGCTCCAATTGTTGTCCATAACCAAAGATGACTAGATGCTCCTTTCTTTTATGTTTTATGAGTAGCCGACACCTTGCTCTTCTCTCTCTTCAGAAGCTACGTTTTTCTACTAACAAAAGATGAAGCAGCTAGGTTAAGCCTCCACTCACACATACTATTGGATCCCGCTTGTTTTCGGAATCCAACTCTTATACGGAACCATATGATGTTAGCGTATTCTCTTGAAATGTCTTTAAGCATCATCGATTTTTCTTCATTCTCATAACTTCCTAATAATTTTCCTCACAATTTGTTCAATGGCGTGCCCATGTAAATTAGTCACCATACTTGAACTCATTTCTCCTATTTGTGAACAGAATTTGGAAATCTTAAAACTAGGATTTCAATTTGACTTTTCAAAGAAATTGTAGCTTTAAGTCTCTAGTTTACTTTGAAGAAAGAATCACCTCAATCAGAGCTCTATAGCTCAAGATATGCTTAAAAATCTAACGTATATTCACACCCCAATCATGCTCTCTAAACTGACCTTTCACTTTCTTTCAATCAAACTTTTTCAAATTAAATCCAAAAGATTCCAATTTTCATGGAGAGATAGATACATGTCTTAGAAATCAATCTCCTCAAGAATCATTCATTCGGAGGTCGGATGAGGAAGTTATGGACAAATGAATCTAACATGTTCATGTCCTTACTTGAATTGTACATCCTTTGGCGCAATTGTGATAACTTTTTCTATAAATGTCAGATTGAGTTCGTTCTTAGACCATTAGAAAGTAGACTTCTAGATATACAACTTTTGTGAAGACTCTGAAATAAAATTATATCATTTGGAGGGTCAAAAACATGGGCTATGTAAACTAACACGGGTTGCCTGTGTGACTTTCGGGTGAAATGGTGCTCCTGCACTGGAAACACATGGCTCATGTGATTTTACACTGGCAGGTCGTGTAACCTTCGGGTGAGACTAAATTTTCACTCTCCAAGACCCCTCCAAAGGATCCTAAAGCCATTCTATCATCCCTTTTCCTCATAATCCTTCCAAATTGAACAATCTTAGCGCGATACCACTCCATATACTCTAATTATTTGGGATACACGTCCTTTACGACATCCTAACTTATAATGATCATAACTCTCAACTCCAATGTAGAAAAATCGTATACTTCATATTGTTGGAAAGCTAAGAGGACAAGCTACAACTTTCATGAAGGAAACTTTAGCTAATTTTATCTAGATTATTCCATATTTTCTTTGGTGTTTGTTCATAAAATTTACCCTCATGAAAACTTGAAATTATCCCAAATTCACTTCCTCTATTACCATATCATTCATAACGATTTCAACTATCAATATTATTCCATTAAACTCTC
>JANSVB020219440.1:0-10010 GCA_025504935.2 Erythroxylum haughtii
TAAATATATGTAGATATATTTATTGGGCTAGATTGAATTAAGTTGTCGGGCTTTTATTATATGAGATATAATGGGCCAAAACTTATTGGGGCCTCAATGGGATTAGGGTTTCTCTATAAATAGAGAAGCTTAGGTCTCATTAGATTAATGAGACACTATTGTCACACAAAACCCTAGCCACCATCCAAGAGGAAAAACGTGCGGCATTTGGAAAGTTTTTCAGGACGTGCTAGCACACCACAGCCGAAGCCCGGATCGTGCATACTCGTGTGGATACCGATAGAGGGCATTCGCATATTGCAGTGTCTTGGAATCCGAAAAGAATCAACCCACCCACGGCATAAAGGTATTTTCGTACATCCTAAGTATTTTTGATTATACTTCATGTTGTTGTATGGTCTTTTCTACAGTGTATTGTGAATACTCGGACTGTACGCGATCCAACAGAGACGATGCTAAAAAAAGAGCTACCTTTTTAAGACACATGTATTCTTCCTTATTATACTAAGAGGAGCCTTTTAAAATTAAAAGGGGCATTTGAAACTAAGGAGGGCCTTCTAAACTAAGAGAGTGCTTCTAAATTAAGAGGGGCCTTCCATAAAAGAACATATTAGAAGGAACCTACTAGTATCTACAAAGAGAAGTAGCATAGAGTCTTCTTATATGAACTAATATCAGCAAACCAAGCTTTTTTCTTAAAACACAATACCTATCTTCAGAGAGTGGCTTAGTAAAGATATCAGCTACTTGATTTTTAGTTTTAATATGCAAAATATCAATGGTTCCTTCTAAAACATGATATCTAAGAAAAATGATGTTTGATTTCTATATGCTTAGTCTTATAATGATGCACATGATTTTAGAAAGATTTATTGCACTTGTATTGTCCCATAGTATAGGAATATGATCAAAGTTTAAAGAAAAATCTTGGAGTTGATGTTTCATCCATATAATTTGATCACAACAACTGGTAGCTACTATATATTCCACTTTAGTTGTCAAAAATGTTATGCAATTTTGTTTCTTGTAAGACTAAGAAATTGGACATCCTCCAAGTAATTGGCAATGACCACTTATGCTTTTCCTAGCAACTTTATCACCTGCATAATCTGCATCACAAAAGCTAACTTTTTTAAAAGAATCAATTTTTAGATACCATAATCAAAAGTCCATAGCTCAACAATGACAACAAAAGATCCTTTTGACTAGTTGAAGATGGCTCTCTTTTGGATTTGTTTGATAGTTTGTGTAAAGACACACACTAAGCATAATATCTGGTCTTGAGCTTATGAGATATAATAATGATCCAATCGTTCCTCTATACTTTGTCTCATCTGTAGCCTTGCCTTCTTTGTCTTTATCAAGTTTAGCTCTAGAATACAGAGGAGTACCCATTGGTTTAGCATTCTCAAAATGGTATTTCTTGATATGTTCCTTTGTTTTGTCTTGACTAATGAAGAGTCCTTTTTTTGTTTGCCTAATTTACAATCCAAGAAAGAAAGATGATTCTCCTAGTATACTCAATTCAAACACCTTTTTCATTAAAGTTGAGAATTATTCATAGAACGACTCATTAGTAGCACTAAATATTATGTCATCAACATATATTTGCACTATGAGTAAATTGTTCTCCTTTTTCTTAACAAATAAAGTTTTATCTACCTTTCCTCTTTCGAAGTTATTATAAAAAAGAAAGTTCATACCTTGCTCGACAAGCGTACTTTAGATCATACAAGACTTTACGCAACTTCATCATATAATTATGATGGTTTTTACCTCAAAACTTGGAGGTTGTTTAACAAATACTGCTTCGTTAATATATCCATTTAAGAAGGCACTTTTAAAATCGATTTGGAATAATTTAAAGTTTCTATAGCATGCAAAAAAAAAGAGTAAAATTCTAATCAATTCTAATCTAGCAATAGGTCCTTAAGTTTCATCAAAATCAATACCTTCCTGTTGATTATAACCTTGAGCTACAAATCTGGCTTTGATTCTTACCACCTTACCATTTTTGCCAAGTTTGTTTTGAAATATCGAATGAGTTCCAATGATTGACTTGATTGGTGGACGAGGTACTAGATTGTAGGCTTTGTTTTTGTCAGACTAATTTAGTTCATCTTTTTTAACTAAAACCCAATTTTTATCAGTAAGAGACAATCTTGTTGTTGTTTTTCCTAGAAACCACAACTCTATGGAAGAATTTAGTGTTTTTGTCACCAAATTTCATCCATTCTACTATAGATCTTTGTCTCATGAGTGAGAAGTCATATAGAAAGGCTTTGGAGAAATGTTGAATTGTTATTCTCTCCCTGCGCTGTAAAAGATTTGAAGTAGGATCATTTTGAAGATTAAGCTAAATCCTATCAAGGGTACTTTTATAAGTATTGAGGAGATGGTGAGTATTGCCTATATCACTCTTAAATAGGATCTTCATCTCCTATTTAACGAGAGTAATCTTCCTAGTATAAATGAACTACTTGGAACCCTTGATATTAACATTTAAATCTTTTAATTAAGAAATAATCATCAAACCTTGTTATGTTAGATAGAAAGTTGTTGAATCTAAAGGGGTAAAGAGTAATTTAGAACTAAGTTGAGTCATAATAACAAAATGATCCGAGAGATTCAAATTTGTGTAGGAGGATGAGCTTCTTAGATCGGTAGTTAATCATATATGATTTGCCAGAATCCTATCAAGTTTCTTTCTAATGAAGCTATTCCCAATTTTCATATAACACTAAGTATAAAGGTTACCTCTAAAAGGAAGATCAGAAATTTGAATGTTAGATAAACATTGTCTCAAATCAGGGAAAGGATTGCCAATGGATCTAATACCATCTACTTCTTCTAGTTTAAGAAAGGAATTGAAATCTCCCACTATAAGCCAGGGAAGAGAGGAAGCATTTATTATTGATATGAGTTTATCCACAGGAATGTTCTTTGGTAAGCACTATTATGAGCATAAATAATAACAATTCTACCAGAGTAACTTCCTCAATCTTAATAATATTCCTTCCAGTCCCATAAATGATTTAACTTAGTCCTAAAGTAGGTATTTTAACCCATTCCCTATTCTAGGATACTAATACCTTGACCCTTCTTAGTAAAGGGGATAGACCCATATACAATGAATCATTTCACCTCTTAGATAAAAAAAAGAGTTTGTGCTTGACAAAAAGTAATTCATCTCTCACTAAGAACTTTATTTTAACACTAATTTTATCATCGAAATGTTTATGTTGTAGACATCCTTTGAACCTATTTTACAGATATAAGAACCATATTTCTAAAGTCTAGCCTAAACCTAATAAGAAATTATGGATTTTACTAAGATAAATTGACATTGTTTATAGATAACCTAAACATCAAAGTTAATTTTATTGATTTCTATTTTATTTTATAACAATGAGTATCACATTAAACTCGACCTCAAAAATAAGGTTAGTGGATGAAATAGTCTATAAATATTTTCTTAGTTCATTTTTATTGATGCATAGTGTAGTACTTGTTTTAATATATACAAATTTACAATAAGTGTTTGCATAATAAAAAGATATGCAAAATAGCTTATAAGCATTCTAACTAAGAAGACCTAGAAACTCGCTCATGAGCAACCTCACAATCATATAAGATGTAGATATACTCAAAGCAATATTGTGTACCCATAAGACACAGACTCACTCATAAACAATCTCAAAGATGCAAACTCTATTAGAAAATTGGGACAAAATCTAATCCTAACTACAACGGAATAATAACGAAACTTTTTTGCAAATTAGTTTCCTAAAAACCAAGATCATTTTAATTTTATAAAATGAATAACACATAAGTCATATTAAAGTGTAAATCTAAATTCGTACCTTGTTCTAAAGGTTGATAAGTTCTTGTCATATCCCTCGAATTGTTTATGAAATTGATCCATCACAACCATTATAGCCTCATAAATGTCTAACCTCAAATGGTATCCATAGAATAGGTTGAGAGAACTCTGTAACTCTTTAAGAAAGATTTAAGCAAGGAGTGCTAGCTCCATTAGAGCTTAAGCCTATTTATAATAGGTTTTGGACATTTTAGTAATTTAATTGAAATTAAATTCTAATTTCAATTAAAATTTAATTATAATTACAAATAATTTTAATTAAATACGAATCTTGCTCAAATAAGATCCAATATCTCATATTGATCCTTATTTATTAAATATCTCATATTTAATCATAAAGTTTCTCAAACATTACAATCAAATCTAATTTGATTACAATATCTTTGCTCTCTTCATCCCATTCTTTATGTGAGACCCATTAGGTTCCCAAATATTTTGATAATGATTATAAATTATAATTCTAATCTATTATTAGAATTTTATAAATTAAAATATTTTTTAATTTATCTTTAATTCTTCAATGAAACAATTTATAATCATAGATCAAGTTCAGCATGTAGCGGTGCACAATGGCCACCCAAATATTTAAGAATGTCAAAGTAGTTTTGACTAATCTTTTTATGTATAATTTTTTCGTATAATTCAATCCTTTCTTTATATAAGATTCTGATTAACAATAGAGGATGGAATTAATGTCTACTCTTTTTAAGTCCAATCATATTAATTCTCTGTTATTAGCTATCGATTCAATTAATAACATTTGTAAACTATTTACAAAATGTCACTCTACCTTGGACAAGGATTCCCCAAATCAATACTAATCAATAATAACATAACATTTTGCCTGATTACTTTGAGTGATAAATCCTATCGCGATCACACAAATATCTCCATATAGTTCATGCTACATTTAATGACTACAGATTAACCAACCCATGATTAAGTAGGTCATAAGTAATATCAAAACATAGCAATTCCTATATAAGCTAACTTTGGAAACCTCAAGTCAAATGATCATTTATACAATTATTGCAATGAGAATTATGTAGATATACAAGTAATGTTCTAAATAGATTTCTCATATTAGGTTTGTTCAGTGAACCTATTCTCTAAAAAGCACCTATATTTTTGTTTAAGTATCTCCATACTTTAGCCTAGGAGATCGACCACTTCCTTCATAAGGAAAACAGAATGTGTGCTATTCTTTTTATGTTATATTGATGTTAAATCTTAATAGAACAATTACTAGGAACCATTTAGTGATAATATATAAATTCAATATGAGTCTCATTGTAATTTCATTTGTAGTGTATACTTATCCCATGGACTTTATCATATACATCTAAACATGTATATAATAAAGAATGCTTTTAAATTATTTTGTCACTAAAATACAACCAAACAATTAGTTGTAGAACACAAACTAACAATCTACCACTTACACTAAGCCAATCGTTTATGTACCTCATAGTATATCACCATATGACAATTATACTATTACTGGGATAGTAGTTTAATGATAGAATTCTATAAGATTATTTATAGTGAGCACTTACTTAAATCTTACAACTTCCATCTCAATTATCATCTTAATTAAGAAAATTTTCCTAAATACAACCTTAGATCTTTGATGAGACATTAACTCCTTATGCATGCCTAAGGCCTCTAATGTTTGATAGTACATCTCTGTCTTAAACAATGCAAGGAACTATATCAAATCCAGTTATGATGTCCTAGTTGTATATGGGCTCATTTGGATCCAATCCAGTTTCTCCCTAGTCTCCCTTAAAACCTTTCAAACTCACCTTTATATATGGTCTCATGCATCTATAAGATGCATACTTGCTTTATGTAACCTTACACTCTTAAATATGTATATTTGCTTTATACAATTTCACACTCTAAATTATGTAGGCTCATTTTTTAACAATCTAATGCTAATAAAGACATAGAATTGTTAATAGATAGACTTACTCTTAACAAATATACATGTATGGATGTAGAAACTCTTATGATTTAAAAATTAGGTAAGAACTCTCATGCTTTAAAATTAGTAGGCATATAGTGTTACACTTGGTAAGACGTAAAAACAGATTTGCAGTCTCTTATTTAATAAAAAAAATAGTCGATGCATGCAATCTTGCACTAAAAAAGATGCAAGCTTGCAATTTGGGACTAAAAAAATAGACAAACATGTAATCTTGCACTTCAAAAAACAAGTATGCAATATAGCGGAAGAAAAGACATAAACATGCAATCTCAAAATTGAAAAGATATAAACATGCAAACTAGTATTCATGCTTAATAAGGCATAAGCATGAGTATTGCACTTGATAAAGACAGCTAGGCAACTTCACATTTGACAAGATGTAAACACACAAACTAGCGATCTAGCACTTAATGAGACACTACATCATAGACATGCGGTCTCTAAATGTAACATCCCATCACCAATGGGAAGGGTAAGCTACATTAAACTTGATGAAGATCTAATAATACAATTTTGATATGGAGAAGACATAGGAATACAATTTGGATCTTAAAAAGTCACAGATTTGCATTTTCAAACTCAACAGGATGTACTGTTATAGACTTACGATCATGTTCTTGATGAGACATAGGATTGCAAATATACAATCTAGCAATTGTCAAAGACACATGTATCCAATATTGTGCTCAGCAAGATATAGATATGCATATTAAAGGTTGATAAGTGTAAATTGCATCGTGTTTTAAGCCATAGTCTGATATGTGTTTAGCCGTTAATTCGATCATTTGGTATGTGTTTAGGTTAAAATTGTGTTAGTTTGTGATTTATTTATGTTTTAAGTGTTTTATTTTGAGCTTAAATATTATGTTTTTGAGGTACCTTAATTTGTTTGCTAGTGTTTTAAGGTTAATATCAAAGAGCAGAGGAGTTTTAGAGGGAATCCAGGCCACAATACAGGCCTATGATCGTGGCAGGTAGGCTACGATCGTGACAGAAGCTCCAAGTTTAGCCCAAGATCTTGACATGCATACTACGATTGTGACAGAAGCTCAGGGAATGGCTTACATTCCACGATCTTGGCCTACATTCCACGATCATGATAGAAGGCTTAAATGTGAACCATGATTGTGGCCAGTATTAGGCAGACGCGCAGAGACTCACAAACTTCATATTTTAAGGGATTTTTTGAACCTTTCGGACCCAAAAAATCCTAGGGTTGCCCAAAACATAAAAGAGTATAAAATGAACAACAAGTGAAGAGAAAGGGGAGCTTCCAAGCAACCACGATGAAACCCTAAGTAAGAATACTGAGAGAGAGAAAAAGTAGAAGGAAGATGAAGCTGACTCGAAGTGATTCCCAGATCAGGAGGTTTTTGACGTTGCCACCTTCCATCGTTTATTCCAATTGTATATCCTTTTCATTTTGATTTTTTTGATGTATAAAATTGAGATGGATAGTATGATAATAGGATTTGGAATATTGATGATGTTCTAGACTCTCCTTTGGGATTTTATTTTGATTTAATGATAATTTAATTAATTTTGTCATTTGGATGAATGTCATGATTTAATTACATTATTGCATAATTCAATAATAAACTGAGAGGGTGAGTTAAATGAAAAATGATTAATCAGATTAATGATAGTTAGATGATTTAAAAGAAACCATAATAAATCATATTATTAATTATGCAGAGAGAGATCCCGTGTGATTTTCCAATAGTTTATTAAAGTGCTTCAGATCTAACTGAGTTTTGGATAATTTGTGAATTGCGAGATTGCAAATTCCATAATATGATTATATAATTTAGGGTTTAATAGTTATAACTCGTAAGAGAGTAATCAGCCCAAGGATAATCTAGAACCGGTACTCCATTGACGTATAATTGGCTAGGTTAGCATTAAGGATAAGTAAAATCCCCTTTCTCATGAACTGGTAAACTCCTTGGGTTGATAACTATTTTGATTGCATATTGCTCAATTGTTAATTCCTTTGTGTTTAATTTCTGATTTAAGTGGTTAAATTCAGTTCCCGTGATTCCTTCTGTTGCATTGTTTATTTTGAGTTTTGTATGTTCTTGACCTTAGATTTTAGGAATAGATTAGTTCCCTTACTCGTGGGATCGACACCTCTTGTACTACAATCGTGACCCATGTGTGTACAATATTTAAAGGCTTATAAATTTTAAAGCTCGAATGAGACAATCAATGGTCTCACACTTTACAAGACTCAAAGTAGCAAATATGTTATCTTATTCTTGAAAAAGATGTGAGCATGCAGTCTCACACTCAACAAGACATAGGTACATAGACTAGTAGTGTCACAATCGAAAAGATTCAAATTTAAAAGTATACAATCTTGCACTCGATAATTCATAACACTACAATGAGGTAAAGATTCAAATTTAAAAGTATACAATCTTGCACTCGATAATTCATAACACTACAATGAGGTATCCCTTTAGTTATTTTTTTTATAAAAATTTAAAATTGTAGCTAAAAGTAAGCTTTTGGAAAAGGCTTTTGAAAATCAGTGCCAACGGCTTAGCCTTTGGTGACATTTTTGAAAATTGTCGATAAATGGAAAGCGTTTGGCATTTTTTTAGTAACATTGTTGCCAAAGTGTAAGCCTTTGGCGATGCTTTCTTTAAATCATCGCAAAAGGATTATCCTTCAATGACTGAACATCATATTGATAAAAGAAAATTTTAATATTATTGACAATAATTCTAAGTCTAAAAATAAATTTAACTAACAACAAAGTAAAAACATTTAAAAATTTTATGAAACTATAAACTCAAAATTAATTAATATTACATAAATTTATACTTTTTATTTTCTCTTTTAAATTATATGATTTGAGAATTTTATACGATATCACAAAATTTTCAAATAGTTTTATTATGAAGTTTGTAATATAGTGATATATGATTCTTGTAAAATAAATAAATAATGATATATGGTAAGTAATATAAGATTTTAATTAAAAATTTAACAATTCTTACAAAATAAGTGATAAACAAAGAGAAAAAGATAATGAAGTTCATGCTTATTCTATCAAAGAGAAAAAGATATAATTATTTTTCTAGATTCTAAGTTACATGAGACTCGATAGATAAGGTAAAGGAGTTCCCTATGTCAGGATTTCCAAGAAGGTTCTTTACACATTTGAAGGCATCAATTGAAACAAACAAAGATCTTCCCCTAGTAGTTAGTTTATTAATAACCTCTTTTAACAACTTCTTGGCTTTAACTAAACTAGCAGAGATACATTGAAAGATTTTTCAGATGCAGTATAGAATATTAAATTAGATGAACTACACGTAACATGCATTTCATCTAATGAACAAACAATATAAAACACCTTAATTTCTTTACAATATCCTAAAAGTTAAAAAAGCTAAATCAAACTATATAAGGAACCAAAATTCAAACACATGCATACCCAATTAAATGACTCTATCATCATCACAACTGATACACTCATATTTTCATATATCTTTAGGACTTAATTCAGATTCATTTACGTTCATTTTACGTTCATCTGAATCTTATTTATCATGTTTTAGCATTATTCAGGTTTCTTTTACATAAAATGCATAAGTGAAACAAATTGACTCGAATTGCACATTTTATAGGTTTCCAGTAGACTTGACCTTTAGTCATTATGGAATTTTTATCTTGAGATTTGTTTTACCAAAAATTTTGAAATTTTATACTAAAATTTTGACTCATTGACGGATGTTTTGGAACCAATTGTAGATTTTTCTAAGCTAGAACTCAGGAGAAAAAAAATTCCCAAATGCTGTGTCAAGATCTTGATCACTAGAATGACCTTTTGATAATGTTTCAATCATAACTTTTAACTTAGATGGTGGAATTCAATGGTTCAAGTCTTAGATTAAAGCTAACTCAAAGGAAAATATATTGATAAAATTTGAGCTCTTGAATCATCACTGTTTGGCTATGGTGCACAGTCGAAATTCCCTAGTATATTGTCAGAAATGTATTTCAAGGTCAGCAGGACTTGAGTCGATTTTCAAAGCACATAAATGACATGGCACGAATCCATTGGATACTTAAAGATGACTGGACATCCACCTTATCAAGCCTTGCCATATTGAGATTAAATTTAAA
>JANSVB020219538.1:0-10001 GCA_025504935.2 Erythroxylum haughtii
CCTCTTGATTCCATAGTACAAGCATCTTTTAACTTTATTTCCCATAAAGCCAAAAGAGGCTACAACCTCATCTAATGTAAGGTATTACTTTTAGGAAGGTTTGATGTAAACCATATATTGATCTGCATAATGCATAAACCATGTCAGTTCCATCTGGATCCTAAAATCTTTCAGTTTGTACCATATAGACCACTTCATAAAGGTCTTTATTAAGGAAAGTGGTTTTGACAACTATCTGACGTAACTTTATATCATCATGAGCTACAATTGTCTTAATCACTAAAAAATGTATCCTACGAGGATACGAGAGAAAAGGTAATATAAAGTCAACCTTTCTCCTTGAGTGAACCATTAGGCAACTGAGTGAGCCCATAAACCACTGAACTTTATCCTAAAATCCTTTAGGTCTAAAAACTTTATTTATAACTGACTAGTTTGTAGTTCCGCTACAAATCAACTAGCTCCCAGACCTTACTATGCTTCATAACTTGCAGCTTGTCATTCATTGCATCCTACCATGCATCTGTATTGGATCCAGAAATAGCTTTTGTAAAAGTAAAGTAACTAGATTCGTAACATGTCTAATAGCATGGTCCTTTACATTTGATAGATTATGTAATTAGATGGGATAGCAGGTCGTCTTACTCTAGTGGATTCACTTAACTGTATTAGATCTTGTACCTCTAGGAACCTCTGTGTCTACAGGTATAGGTTCCTGTTCTTGTATAGGCACGATACAAAGACCTAGATCCACTGGATCTAACTGTATGAGTAGGGGGTACGTGATAACTGTAGTATCCACCTTACTATCATCCAAAAGGTCAAAGGGCCCACCATCATCATAGACATGGTATTCTAGAAACTTGGCTATTTGTAATTCTACTATTCTAGTCCCTCCTTCTCTACAGTAAAAGCTGTAGCCTTAAAGTGATCGATATATTTTACTAAATAGAAATGAACAGAACGAGCATGTAATCTTTCTTCTATAAGGATTATACTACCTCAGTAGGGTAGCCTCATACATGAATGTGTGCAAGGCTGCTTTAGATAATTAGGTAGGTTAGTCGTGTTCATTGACTTCTACAAGTCCTTTAAGGTGCAGTTATGCCTTTCGGCAACACATCATTTTGCTCAGAACTACTCGACATAGTGAATTAAGTCACTATTCTAATTGATTCCATATATTTGGCAAATGGAACTTTTAAAGTCTTAAAACACTATGTTTGCCATGATATTCTCCTCTACGGTTAAATATGAGTATCTTGATGAACTTTTCCAATTGTTTCTCAGCCTTCAGTCTTTAACAATAACATATAATTGTAATGGGAATAATCATCAGCAAATGTCAGGATACATTTAGAATTGCATAATGCAACTATATAAGGTTTACTGATATCTTTATGTATCAGACTCAACAAGTCAGAAGCATGAGTTGACCTCAATATCCTTATTAGTTCAATTACCCCTACAACAATCAACACATATTCCCAGATCATCATAATTCAGAATTTAGAAATGCTTTCCTTGATCAATCTCTCAACCCTAACTCTAGAAATGTGGCTTGAACTTCAATGCAACACCATGTATGACTTCTCATTCATCAGGATCCTTTATTTCATAACTTGTTTAGCAAGATAAGAAGAAGCATTTATCTAATTCGGGGTAAGACACATTTTATACAAACCATATGACAAGAAAGTTGTACCATTATGTTTTGCATTAAACAACAACTATACAACAAAAGTATTAAATAAAAAACATCAACATTCTTTATCCAAAATTGATCAAAAGATCACATATAAAATGTGTTGTATAAAACCCAAATGAACCTTGCAGCAAGGTTCAGTACATACATCCCCTATAGATATTACTTCCACTTCTTTATTACTATGAACCATCAGTTTCTCCTTTCCTTTATTTGAATTTATCTTGGATATGAACCTCTACATTGTGGAAGCACCTTGATCAAATGCTCCACTATATACTTAATGCGACTATCACAAATTGGATTCATAATTGACAAGCCAAAGAGTAACCTGATGGTCTCAGTCTTTCCTTTTAAACCTCATACTACTAGTTTCTTTATGTCCCTAGGACCTTCATCAGCACTGCTTTGACCGACTTCAGCATATGGAGAAGATTTGAATTTTCTACCTTCGAACTTAACGGGCTTCATCTTTGTTTTCCCTTTAATTGCTTCGAGGGCTGTAGGAGTAGTAAGCTTGAGTTTCTCCTCCTTAGCAACACAATGGGCTATCAAAGTATTGAAGTCCCAACATCTTCAATCTACTGTGAAGATGAATCATTCTCAATATGTACACCATTACTCCCATTTTTCTCATATATACCTCATGGAGAATAATTCTTTCATCAAGGTACTTGTCTCAACACCAGGTGAGACTATATACCTCTAGGAGATGTTATCAAGAAACTCTTTTGCTATGTCTGTTTCCGGAAGTCCACTTAGTACACAGTTAGGAATGAATCTATTAATGGTCATCAGATATAATCTATTAGACCGATCCCAGGATTCATAAGTTGCTTTATGAACTCTTGAGTTCATGGATGTAGGTGGAGATGGTTTATTCATCCGTATGATCATATCAACCTCAACTATCTCCATAGCATTCAATACATCCTCTGTCCACTTCTTCGAATTGAAATCAGTTAGGGTTTCAATGGTGACACTGATTTTGTTGACTGAAAAGGTGAATATAAAATGATAATCTTTAAATCAGCACAAATATAGGACAATAGCGATACTTAAAGTCATTGAATAGTATCTTTACTGAAAATCTGGTCACGCATATTATGAAACACCTGTGGGCTAAATACATAATATATGCAACTAGACCTCCACATAAAAGCAATCAGAGTACAAATCATCAACTCTCATGACACTATTACCTATGGGCGAATAGATCATTCAAGCAATGACTTTCCTTTATTCAATGCTTTTATGCACATCTCAAAGTCTCATGTAAGGCTAACACGTGTGGGCAAAATAACCAAACATGAGACCAGAGACTTTCCTTAACATGTAAGCAGAACAAATCAAACTACTAACTCGAAAGGCCACTATGTTGACTGCATCCTCATTAGTACTCTAAAAGTCCACAAACACAAGGGATATATCTTTATGTATCCTCACATTCTTTATAAGCATATAGAATGTGACAATATAACATCAATAAATGTAAAAATCCGAATGCACGGTCTCATTGTCACACACTCGTGCTGAAGATATTCTCTGAAAACTTCATTTGAGATTTTCGTAAGAGAAAATTTTCAATACAGTGACTATCGTGTGTCAACGGACACTGAACTGACTACCCTAGACATGAAAACCTCATGTATCTCCCTTATGACAAGTTCGTTGCATGAAAATTTACTCAAAATGGCTTTATAATGTCTTAATTTCTTTTTCAATCGACTATTATGCAATCCTGAATACTGAACATGAGACCCGAGACACAAAAACTTGCAGTATCTCCCTCATGTGATGTCCGAAGCATGAAAATTCATTTAAAATCGGATTCAGAATAATTTAATTCCTTTTTCTATAGTTAAACTTTAATTTATTACTAATGTAATAAATCTAGAAAAATGGAAAAACTTATTTTATAAATTTTCTAGACCCAGAAAATGATCCAAAACACCCTTACGAAAAATCTGAAATTTTTTTGTTTTAAAAAAACACACTGTAGCGTCCGTACGGCTGACATGGCATGGGAGCTTAACGTCTATATAGCTTTTATATCGGACTTTCCCATTATAAGGTCGATATGATCCGATTCACACTAATTGAGATCTATTTTCCATCCAAATTTCGATTCATTAATTTAGATTATTTATTGAGTCACTTTATTATCTTTATTTGGATTAAATTACATAACTTAACCGATAATTTATTAAAAAACCAAAAAATACAAGTAATAGTTATCCAACTTTATAAGAAATGACAAAATTGTCTGACATATACTAGAATAGAATAGTACACCTGTTGCTCGGTATCACAAAGTAAACATATGACCTATAACATAAATAAAAAAAAAAGTCTTAACTCGACCACAATTCTGGGAAAGAACCAAGAAACCAAAAAAGGGGAGAATTTACAGGAAAAGAAACATTGTATAATATTGTGCCTCAGAATTTGATGACGATTTTTGGGATTTGAAATCTATGAGTTTATGGTGATTTTTGTTCAATTAGGTTTGAGTCAATGTGTTGGCTTTATTTGTGCAAATTATCTTATTTTTTTGATTCAGTATAACTAAAGCCATAATCATGGAAGCTTTATATGATGAAGTTATATTTTGATGTTGTGCATTAATTTAAAAAAAAAAAGATCTAGAAATCATCACTAAAATTGAAGACGATGGCAACACAATTATTATCTCTTTGTTGTTTTGTTTCAAGGCAATTTTATCATTTCTTATTTTAGTTATTCTCCCCACGACATAGCTCATGTATTTTTTTCGTTTATTTGTTTTACACTCAGTGCGTTTAATGGCGCCTTTTACTTTATGAATATTATTTTAATGATTTAAAGATGATAAGATCTTCCGTTCTTTAAACACAGTGCAGTGTACTTCATGAAATGACATTTTGTGCACATAAAGATTGGTTATAGAAATTTGTATATGATTGGTAGTTTTATTGTGTGAGCAGTTGGTTATGCAATCTAAGTGGTAGATTAGGGGATCTAATTTAATATGGATTGATCTATTTGTGAGGAGAAGATGTTAAAATCAATGTTTGGCTTTTTTGTTCGAATTATCTTATTAATTTGATTTGGTATAAATAAAGTCATAATCATGGAATGATGTTTAATCTAAGAAAAAGGATCTGGAAGTCGTCCACTAAGGTTGAAGACGACGGTGCTTCACAACAATATTGTCATTTCTTATTTTATTCATTCTTGCTAATATACTTTTTTCTTTTATTTGTTTTACAGTAGGCCCAGGGCCCTTTTACTTTATGAACATTATTTTAATAAGTTAAAGATGATAAAGTCTTTTATTCTTCAAACACAGCCACGTTAAGAACTTTATGAACTGCATATGAAATTGGGTTTATATATTTTATTAGGAGAGTATTTGACAAAACTGTAATATTTTTGCGACCACAGATATGCATTTTGTCATCTCCATTTCAGATCAGCAGAAATTGATAATATAATTTCGATGACTATTATTATTATCGGCACTATAATAATTATTTCATTTTAGTGACATGGTATTACTAATTTTGGGTAACATTAATACTATAACAACAACAACAATAATAATAACAACTATTTTTGGCATAATATATTTTAGAACAATTTCATAATTTTAGTTTATTATGCTTTTGTTTATGTAGATTAATTATGCCTATTTTATGTGTATTTAGTTTTGCATATATTTTATCTTCTTATGGATTCAGTAATTAATTTTAAATATCTAATTTAGATATGCGTAATTCTTCACTTAGATTGGTTGAAACGATATATGATAAAGCAAATACACGCAAGAGGGAGGTGAATTGTATATAACTTAAAAAAATTTGGAAGTTACTTTCAATTAATATAATGACAAGGGCTTGTTAAAATTGAAAAGAACTTCTTACAAGTTGAAAATAGAAGGAGTCTATTATAAAGTGAAGGAACCTCTTGCAAAAATAAACACGCACACACAAAATATAATGCGAAAATTTAAAAGTTAAGAGAAAAGAGAAAAAGACACAGTCAATTTATACTAGTTTGGTTTACAATCCAAGCCTAACTTCGGTCCCCAAGTATCCAACCTGATTGTTTCATTAAAATCCTAATAGTAATTTGTCGAGCCTCTTTAAGCTAATGAGTACATATTTGTCAAGATTCTCTAACCTTTCAAACTAATAGTATTTAGCTAGCCTCAACGAACTCTCAACAAATAAAGAAGTAATTTACTGAATATGAGCTTCAATGATTTCTCTCAATAGAGTATTTTTTACTTTCTGAGACATAAGGAGTTTGATATATATATGACTTTTGATGCTGCTGAAGTATTTCAAGAATCTAAAATATGTTCCTTGTGTTCGCAAAATGCAGTGACTCTTCTTTAAATAGGTATTTTCTTCAATTAATCGTTGCTTCATTTCTATTTCAAGTTGGCTTTGAATTTTAAATATTATCTCTACTAGAATCTTACAAGAATCAACTGTTAAGAGAAATCTGGAGCTGATTGACAAAATATATGATTAGTTGAATCCTTCTGGATTTTGTAAAATAAATAAAGTTAGTTCATAAAAAAAGTTCTTGTAAGAAAGTAAGTAGTTATTTTATGATTTTATTTTCTTTTTAGAATTAAACTGTTAATAATATAAGGAAATAAATCTAATTTGAAATTTGAAATTTATTATGGTCATAATCAAAATCATTAATAATAGGCTTTGAGTTAACAATCTCCGCTTTTTTGAGATGACAAACAATAACAGATATATTTTCAAAATTTAACTAATAATGAAGGATTTAGAAAGATACCTATAGACTTTATAAGTTCTTACTAATTAGAAAGAGCCTTTCCTTTCCAGTAAGGAGCCTATTGTTAATAAATCACAAATTAAAACTTCATAGATTCAGTTAGGCTATGTTTGATTGGGAGTTTATTAACAGAATGGAATAGAATGTAATATTATTCTTTTTTTAAAATGGAATAGAATGGGACACAAGAGGAGGATTTCATATTACATCTCATTTCATCCTAAACAGTAAAAATGAAAAATCTCTGATTTGGAGGTTTATGATGAAATGTAAAATGATAAATAACTTTACACTATATTACATTATAAACCCTTTATCCAAACAACATTTCACTATATTACATGATGAACTCTTTCATCTCTCTTAAATAACAATTTTCTAATATTACATCTATTTACACTCCATTCCATTAAAAACTTTATGTCTAACCAAGCATAGCCTTAGTGATATAAATCACATATTCAACATGCTCATAAATCATGCAAGAATATCATACATCTTCAACCAAAATATATCGTCATTTTAATTCTCCCCCTTTGTCATTATTAAGAAGCGGAGGGAAAAGAATGAATCAGACAAAAATAGCAATAAAGTTATCGAAGAGATATATAACATTTCATGCTTAAAATCATACAAGGCGAAAATATATCATTAACTCTTAACTCTCCCCAGTTGTAAAAAAATATACTTTTCCCTGTATTAAAGCTGAGAATTCTTCACAGAAGGATGAATTAGTGTCGCCAAATATTATGTCATCAACATATATTTGTACTATAAGTAAATCATTCTCCTTTTTCTTAATAAATAAGGTTTTATCTACCTTTCCTCTTTCGAAGTTATTTTTAAGCAGAAAATTACTTAACCTCTCATACCACGCTCGCGGAGCCTGTTTTAGACAATACAGAGCTTTAGATAACTTCATCACGTAATCTGAATGATCTTCGTTCTCAAAACTTGGAGTTTACTTAATAAACATTTATTTGTTAATGTATTCATTTAAGAAGGCATTTTGACATCCATTTGCAATAACTTAAAATGTCTATAATAAGCAAAAGCAAGTAGATTTCTAATCAACTCTAACCTAGTAATAGGTGCATAAGTCTCATCAAAATCAATACGATCATGTTGATTATAACCTTGAGCTATAAATCTAGCTTTGTTTCTTACCATCTTACTATTTTCATCACAAAAATCTTCAAATTTTCTTCCAAGATCGCTTCAAATTGACAAAATGTAGTAACCCTTTTTCAATATGATTTTTTCTACAAAACTCCATCTTTTCTTTCAATGTTGTTGAACTGTGATATTTCACCTGTTATGTGTCTCGAACACCCACTATCAACTATCCACTGATTTTCTCCTGTCTCCGTTTTGAAGCATATCCGTAGAAAGTATTATCTCATTTTAAGTATTCAAATTTTTTTAGGTCCTTTTAGGTTAATAGTTTGACCTTTTAGTCTCCAAACATACATTCAAGATAATTTTCTCATTCTACAAAAGTTACAAGAATGACTAATATGACCATATTTACTATAGTATAAGCATAGAACAAATGAATGAGAATTGATATAAATTCTACCATGTATCAGGTTCCTGCTATTTTGGCTATAGCTATCGCTGGATTTGACAAAGAAATTCTTATATGGCCTGATGTTATTGTTTTCATTGTATCCTATTTTGGCCTTATAAAAAAGGCATTTACCACTACCAAGCAATGCATTAATGTTGTTTCTTCCATCAACAAAATTTGCTAGATTTTTTTTTCTAAAGGTAAGATCTTTTCAGCATTTTTCTCTTTCTCAAGTTCTAAGAAGGTGACTTTTTCTTCTAACTGTCTCATCTTTTCATAATCATTTTTAGCAACGTATTTTTTAACTTAACCATTCTTTCTTCCAGAACTTCCTTTTCAGAGACCTTTTGCTTATAATCAACTTTAAGAGACATATTCATGGTCACCAATTTCTCATTTGCAGATTCCAATGATTTAATCTTACTCTTCAAAGATGCATATTGTTCTTGGAATTCTCAACCTCTTTGAAATACTTCACTGTCAACCTTTTATACTGATCATATAATTCATGATATGCAATTCATCAACTTCAATATCATAGTTGGAATAATATACCTCATCATCTCTTGATTTAGCTATAAGACAGATGTTGCTGACTTCTTCAGGTTCTTCTTCTTCAAAGCTTTCAAAATCCTCATTTGGCCAGGCTGCTTTTAGTGTCATTCCTCTTTTGTAGGAGGATTCTTTATCTCGTATAAGCTCGATTTCATGGATCATCAAGTTTCCTTGCAGTCAGTCAAGTCAAAT
This sequence comes from Erythroxylum haughtii, assembly GCA_025504935.2. Lineage (NCBI taxonomy): Eukaryota > Viridiplantae > Streptophyta > Magnoliopsida > Malpighiales > Erythroxylaceae > Erythroxylum > Erythroxylum haughtii. The sequence continues at coordinate 8,823 of JANSVB020219538.1, forward strand.
ATTGTCTAGATCCTTTACAGTTTGTAGAGTTATCACTTTAGGTCTTCATTCCTTTGGTAGTGACCTTAGAACCTTCGTTATAAGCTCATCATTGGGATATATCTTTCCCAAGTTCTTTAAGGCCATGATGATGTTGTTGAATCATCCAAAGAATTCATCTATGGATTCTCCCTATTTCATGAAAATGGTTTCATATTGATGCACTAAAAAGCTTATTATATATTTCTTTACCTCATTCGTTCCTTTAAAAGTAACTTGAAACTTGTAAAACATTTCTTTTTCGGTAAAATAGTAAGATATCTTTTCGTATTTTAGAGATGGTGCTTAGATAAGATGATGTTTTGCTTTAACGTTTAGCTATGCATTTCTTTTGTCAATATCATACCACACTTCTACGTTATCAGTAGTGGGAAGTGTAGTTCCAATTTTGATGGCATGCCAGACTTTAATATTTACGAATTGGAGATATATGGTCATTCTCTCTTTCCAATAGGAGTGGTTATTTCTATTGAAGTAAGGAGGCTTTGAGACGGATTGTCCTTCAAGGCTTCTTAAGTTGTTTTCCATGATTTATCACGTGTTGTAAAACACAACAAATGTGAAACCTTTCTCTAATACCAAATGATAAAGCAAACACATGCAAGAGGGGGTGATTCTGTGTAACTTTAAATTTGCAAGTTACTTCCAATTCTTATAAAGATTGTTAAGTCAAAATGACTTTACGATTAATTTTGATGAAAGCCAAATAATGAGGAAACAAAAGAAAAATGAGACGAAAGCGAAGCAATATGAAACGGAAGCAAAAATGAGACGAAAGCGAAAGCAATATAAGACGAAGCAAAAATGAGACGGAAGCGAAGCAAAATGAGACGAAAGCGAAGCAAATTAGACGGAAGCAAAAATGATATGGAAGCGAAAGCAACATGAGACGGAAGCAAAACTGAGACGGAAGCGAAGCAAAATGAGACGGAAGCGAAGCAAAGTGAGACGAAAGCAATATGAGACAGAAGCGAAGCAAAAATGAGACGAAGGAGTCGTAGACGAATAATCAAATCAGTTTGAGTTAGTTACAAAACTCAACTGATTAATCGTTTCTTTAAATATCAAGAATCAAGAAGAAAGAAGCAGTTATCAAGAAGCAGTTGAAGACGAAGACTATAAATATGAGTCGAAGTCGAA
>JANSVB020220974.1:0-19966 GCA_025504935.2 Erythroxylum haughtii
CTTTTTCCCCCAACGTAATGATGGTAATCATGGTAATCTGCACCACCATAAAACGGTATATATTTCGTGGGAGTCCAGGGGAAGTCGTAACTGCATAGTAACAAATAAATTTGTGAGACTGACGTCCTATAATAAACATATGAAGAGTATCCAGAGAGCATCAGTTATGACTCACCTCTAGGAAAACTCATATAATTCTCAATTTGACTAAAGAAGCAGAAAAAAAAAGGCATTAATTACCAGACACGGGTATCAATGTTCGGTTCAGAAACAAATCCTTCAATTTTCCATAAATCAAATCAACATCCTGTCCAGAGCTCGCTATGCCTAGTTTTTCCTGGAGTCTCCATTTTTAGGTGGTAACAGTTCCTATTTCAGACATTCACACTTAATTTGTTTCCCTTCAAGAGGAAGAAGAATATTCTTCCATTCAAAGCATTTGGTTCACTGCTGTTTGGCAGTGCATAAATATTTTATCCAACAATGCAGCCATTATAATTCCTAGCTCTTTGACAACAACCACATAATTTCCTGAGGTAAAGTACAAATTACGCACAAGTAAATGATGTTGTGATGATGGGAATGGACAAGAGAGTATCCTTTTCGGACTAATTAGAAAATAACACCACCAATCCTATGTACAAAAACTCTTCATATTTCAAAGTACTAAGATACTAGATAAATGACCTCGTGAAGATCAAATGAGAAAGCTAAACAAGAATCGTTTTGGTACTAGTAAGAAAATAACATTACCCAACAAAATATCCTTTTGTGACTTTACACAAAGGACTTCAAATTCCTTAATGGAAAACTCTTCATATTCTAATTTTGCCGCTTGAATATACCAGAGAACTTCTGCATCATTTAAATATATGTGATGTTGCATTACAAGATACTAATATCACTTACAGTTGCCCTATAGTGATAAGCAAATGGATGAGAATCAGGTATTTTATTGATATATAGCTATAGTCTCGTAGTATATTCCACGAGAGCTAAGCTACCAGCCTCAAATGGCCCCTTCAGCTATCAGCCGAATACAATGCAAGTCTAGAGATACCCCACACCTTCACTACCCCATCCCTTACATAGTCCTTTGCTCTCTCTCCTCTAACTAACTTCTCTAACCGTCACCCCTCTAGATTCTCCTAGAATATGTCAACATGGGTTTGAGGCCCATGTTCAGTCCCTTCTCCCCCTTTCTCCTAGAATAATCACTATGAGTTTAGGACCCATAGTGCTATCAGGATCTGTGGTGCTATCAATACCGCCTTCTTCAGAATCTGCCTTGTCCTCAAGGCAGAAAGAGGGAAATTGCTGTTGTAGCTGGGCAGCAGCTGTCCAAGGGGCTTTTGCAACAGGGTTCTCCTTCCGTAGCACCAGCCATTCCACAGCTTGCTCTTGATTTTTCTGGTCAGTCCGTTCAGCCAAGATTGAGGACAAGGAAAAGAAACTAGGCAATCCTTCAGCTCTTCGAAGGCTCTTTGAGCTTCGGGTCTCCAAGGAAAGTTATCCTTCTCGAATTCCTGCATTTGGCCTGGAATTAAGGTGGTTCTAGAAGCAAGCTCATGGACCTCACTCTCCTGCTGTTCATTCTGAACCTCCATTGCAGTAGGCTGAAGTACTCTTTGCAAGGCAGAAGTTGGTTGGGGTTGCTTATAGCCTTGCCCTCTCAAGGTTACTACCTCTTTGCCTTGTTCAAACCCCCAGCTCATTGTTTTCTGTTTGAAATCTGTCCTAACTTCTCCTAAGGTCTCCAACCATTCTTCACCTAAAACCAGTTCGATTCCCCCTAACTGAAGAATGTATGCATCAAGGAGTAATTCCACATTCCCTACGAGCACCATAAGTCCCTTACACCGACCTTGTGAAAAGCATGTGGTCCCATTCCCTAATTTTACTACATAAGCTGCGGTGGGAATAACAGTCAACCCTAAGCTAGTCACCAACTCTTGTGAAAGATAGTTGTGACTTGCCCCACTATCGATGAGGAACAAGATTGGGACCCCTGCCAAATTTCCCTCAATTTTAAAAGTCTTGGACTGAGCTATTTCCCCATACTCAGTGACTTGACAGACCATCTCCCATGCCTCTCCCATTTCGGTTTCCTCTCTATCTCCATTAGCAGACGGTGATCTCTCTTCTTCTTCATTTCCCTCCCAAATCAATAGTCGTAGATGTTTATCGGGGCAGATGTGGGTTGGACTGTAGTTTTGGCCACATTTGAAACATAGTCCCTTAGCTCTCCGATCCATCAATTCTTGGTAAGAGAGGTTTCTGGTTCCTTTGGGTCGTTCTTCGGTGGTTTTCTCCATGCCAGGACGCCGATCAGCTCCTCCCTCTCGGTTAACCCATTGGTTTGCGCCTCCACTGGTGGGCGCTTGGGTTTGGGTCAATCCGGGTCGCGAGCCGACCCAGTTGCGTCCTCCCACAGCCGGGTTGGGAGGCCCGACTCGTGGAACACCCACAGATCTCCAGCCCATGGTATTCTTGGGGTGCGCCGATGGAGAGAGCTTACGCTCCACTGCACGTGCTGCCGCTATAAGTCGATAACGAGAGGGAGGATCCAACGCCACCACCTCCAACCTTATATCCTCTCGCAGTCCTCCAAGGAATAGACCCATATACTGATCTTCGGGAAGAGGAGGGACTTGAGCCATCAACATTTCGAACATCTCCACGTATTCATCGACCGTTCCCTGTTGCGTCAAAGTCTTCAGCTGGGAGAAAGGATTCCCGTTGAAATGGTCACCATACCGGTCGAACAAAGCTCTTTTGAAGGTCTCCCAATCCAGTTCGGGCGTCGATGCTAGGAGGACCTTAAACCAGTGCCATGTCATGCCCTCCATGCAAATCTGTGCCAGCTGCACTCGAAGCTCCGGAGGAGTCCCCTGAATGGTGAAATACAGTTCGGCACGTGAGACCCACCCTATCGGGTCATCACCTTGGAATGGAGGGAGCTCTACCCACTTCGCTCGGAGCTGGTGTTCTTCCGACGCCATGGAGGTAATACCGCTGCCTTCTAGCGCCGTGTGTGTCGACTTCCCACGCTCCACTGAACTCGACCCTGCCTCTGGTGTTTGATGCGCTGCCTGTCGTTGGAACCCCTCTCTCATTTCAGCGTGCATCGCCGCTAATGCTCTGGAGAGGTCATCGACTCCCTTATGTAAGTTACCCAGTTGAACCGTATGGTCCAACAACTTCGTTTCTACTGCGGTAATACGAGCATCCATTGCTTCCCACTTCTGTGAAGCCATTCTTGTTTGCATACACTGGGTCTCTCAATGAAAGCACCAATGATAAGCAAATGGATGAGAATCCGATACTTTTATTGATATATAGCTTTAGTCTCGTAGAATACCCTACAAGAGCTAAGCCACCAGCCACTAATGGCCCTTCCAGCAATCAGCTGAACACAATGTAAGATTTCGATACCCCCCTCGCCTTACACTACCCCATCCCTTATATAGTCCTTTGCTCTCTCTCTCCTCTAACTAACTTCTCTAACTGTCACCCCTCTAGATTCTCCTAGAATATGTGAACATGGGTTTGAGGCCCATGTTCAGTCCCTTCTTCCCCTTTCTCCTAGAATAATCACTATGAGTTTAGGACCCATAGTGCTATCAGGATCTGTGGTGCTATCAAGAAATTTCATTTTCGTTTCAAAAGTTTTTGTAAAAGAACACATCTGAGAAACATGTTGACAGAAGGAAAATGCATTACCCAATCAAGTAGCATAACAGCATCATCATTTGCAAGCCTTGCAAGATCAAATGCTCTTTGTCCAGTGATTAATTCCAAAAGCATGATTCCATAATCAAAAACATCCGTCTTCTCGGATGACTTTCCAGTGGAAAGATACTCAGGAGCTATATGATCTATCATCCCATGGACGGCAGTAGTGACATGAGTATCTTTGTAGTCCATAAGTTTAGCCAATCCAAAGTCACCCACAACAGCCTCAAATTCTTCATCCAACAATATGTTTGCAGCTTTCACATCACGATGAATGATCTTTGGATCACAATGATCATGGAGATAGGAAAGTCCCCTGGCAGACCCCAATGCAATCCTCTTCCTCATTGGCCAATCAAGTGGGGGTGTTGATGGTGGATGTTCTACAAGAATTAGTTCATCACAATCCTCAAATTGATAACATAAATATATTTAAATCAGATTACAGTGTCATGGGGGTACAAACCCATCATACCATAAAGTGAAGGAGCATTAAAAGTTAATTTGAAGATGTATGGCTCAGATTGATGCAGAATCAGGTTGATTGTCGAATTGGTTTGGACATTAAATTGTCCCAAATGCAATACAAAAGCATGCAGAGGTATCCACAAATGGTAAATGTAATCCAAACCTTCGTGAGTTTAAAATCTGATTCTCCATTTCTATTTTTAGCAGGAGCACTAAAAGCAATATGATTTCATTCAGGATTATTTGATTTGGAAATCTACTCAAAAACAGATACCTCAGAGAGTGAAAGAGAGGAGGAAGAAAAAAAAGAACATCCAAGTACCCTATAACCTGCAGACATGGTATCCAAGAGACCGAATCCTAGTTTATTTCATGGAAGTATTTCAAAATGTCAGGATGGCCAAAGCAGGAGATGGAAACAAGTGATACCTCTTAGACATGATGCAACACTTCCATTAGCCATGTAAGGATAAACAAGCAGCCTCTCAGTTGGTGTCATGCAAAACCCTCGAAGGCGTAGGAGATTCCGATGTACAGCCATGCTAATCATTTCTACCTCAGTTTGAAACTGCAACTCTCCTCCGGGTGTCCTCTCTTCTTTTAGCCTTTTTACTGCTACCAAGGATCCATCAGTCAAGCGCCCCTTGTACACCTTGCCGAATCCACCTCTTCCCAGTATATTCTTGTTGCTAAAACCATCTGTTGCAACTTGTAACTCTCGCAGAGAGAACCTTTTAAGTTGTCCCAAGTGGACTTCTGGATCTTCTTCAGCTGAGAAGAGAGAATAAATGTTGAGGAATACCAATCCAAATAGTAAAGTAAGTTGAATGAGAAGTACAAACCAGGTACATCAAAGAAGTGCTCTAACGGCCTTCTTCTCTTCCAATATGCAAACCAAATAGCTGAAGCAGCAAAAAGTAAAGCAGCACCAGCAGCCACTCCACCTGCAATTGCTGCAGTCGGTCTATTCACTCCTGATAAGAGAATGTAATTCAGTTATGTCAATCTGATGTGAAATAATTCATTCCTCAAGCAGATGCCTAATTTAAGAGTATCTTTGAAGACCAGCTAACTTTTTAGCTCTTTAAGGTAGAGAAATTAACACAATATCATCTCTCTTTTTTTTGCTATTTGTTCCCATTTGGTATGAAAAAAATGAAATTGGAATCATAACTCAGATATCAGTAAGGCAAGACAAATGGACATGTTTTTTTAAATTAAAGCATTTTTTAATCATATGCATTTTGCAAGAAACCAGAAAATCATACAAACCAACAAGAATATAAGATGTAAAACTACTTAATTTTGCAACTTATGCATGATTGATACAAAAATCTACCTATATAAGATTGAGTAGGCGGAGGGACAAATGGAGGCGGTGGAGAAAATGGTGGAGATCCAGGGCAAGGCCTCCCAGTTACAGGGCCACATAGATTCAAGTTATTTGCAAAACTGCAAGAATCTGAATTTAGCTAATTGGGCATATCAGTAAATCAATCTCCTAAATTTTGATGAAAGAAAGAACACCTGATAGGGGTGAACAGTGAAAACGAGCCAACATCTGGTACAGGTCCTGACAGACGATTATTTGATAGATCCCTGCAAACACACTAACAAAGGTTAATTATCATACAACTGTACCACCACTCTCCAGCAGACAAGGAAAAAGAAAGTAATAAGAAGAACAGATAAATTGAAGAAAGCACTTACAAGACTTGCAGTGCAGTGATATTAGTCAGAGACATAGGTATTGAACCTGACAGGCTATTGTTGTTGAGTCGCCTATCATTACATACACACACAAAGTAAAACAATATCAAGTTGAAGTTCCAGTTTTCCATAATATAACTAGAAAATCGGGATCAAATCAACAGATATAGCGGAGTGGGTAAATGGAGGGTATATGTGCGTATGAAACATAGAGAGCCAGAACTTGCTAATAGGGACAAATTATAGTCAGAATAAAATATGAGAAGAATAGATAAAGAAACTTGGTAAAATCACCTCAAAAAATAAATTTGATTAGCCTCAATATAAAGTTCTTATGAGATGAATTTATCATGGACTTCTTTGAACATAATAAAGTTGCAACTGAGTTTGTCAGAACCATAAACACAAACTACCTAATGTAAATAATGTCTTACGTCAACAACCAAAATCCTCCTCACTTGATGGATAGAATAACAGTGCTTGCTTGTAACATCTTCCTGACTTAAAAATCATACTGGCACTAAAAGGGTGTAACTTCCTAACACCATGTACATTCAGTGGATTATATTCATGGAATTTTATCATTGAGGCATCAAAATCTGAGGGATAAAGGAGGAACTATCCCAGTATATGCAGTCAATTTGACTGAGTAGTCTCTTTATTGAATTTGAGCCAAAAAAATAACATCAGGGAATGAACAAGAAATTAGAACAAGTTATCATGTCATCAAATAATTTAAAAAAGTTATGGAAGAAAATTGAATTCACCAATCTCACAACTAAACCACCTTTTCATACTGACATAACGCTTAACAGACCAAATAACAATCAGTTAAACAACAAAAGAGCAACTAAAAGATTCCAAAGCAATTAACATTATGTAATAGGAGATAAAGGATGCCTATTCATACAGGAAGCGCAGTTTCTTCAGCTTTCCCAATGTTTCTGGAATAGGACCAGTAAAATTATTCAAGTAAAGATCCAAGCTAACCAAGTTTGTCAAATTCCCAAGATCATTTGGTATTGGTCCAGTATGCTGTTGCCATAGAGTTCCCTGCCATGAAAAAGTGGATAGCATAAATCACACAAAGGACAAAGTGGTAATATCAAAAATCAGGACAACAATACAAGAAAGTAGCACACTTGATATGAAGACTAAAACAAACTACAAAATCAAAGGAGAAAAAGTAAAGGCGAAGGGCATGACATCCAACTGATCATTTGATCCCAACTCTTAAGACAACTTACAAGTACTGCAAATTTTTAAGCTGACCAATCTCTGGAACCAATTGTCCAGATAATGCAGCATTTCCAAGGTCACTGCGAGAGTCAAAAAGTCAATTCTTCTTAATGCAGACTCATAAGACTGCAACACTTGCTTGGATATCTATAAAAGGATGTTAAAAAAACAAACTTGCTTACACTCTTATAACACTATTTTCATTGTCACAAGTAACATGAAACCATGTACAGGGATTAACAAGGGTGGGATCCCAGCTCTGAAGCACACTATAAGAATCTTGTGAATTTGCCCGGAGGTTGTGCAAAGCATCACCTGATTAAAGATGCAAACAGTATTTGTCACCAAACAATATAACCATCAAGAATAGCCAATAAGTGCACCGACATGTCCACTAGCTGGAGGAAGAAAGTACAGGATAGTATTACGTAAAATGAAATAAAGGCATAAATATAGCACAAGAGCAGATTGTAAAAACCTTATTGTCACTGTTATTCTACTTCAAATCTAGGTTTTTCCAGTTTAAAAAAAATCATCATTTTACCACTGCTTTATTTTTCCAGGAAAATTTTGAAGTACCCCCTAAACATGATTATTACTGATGCGGATATATGTAGCCTTCATATACTTCATGTTCTGAGAAATTATCATTTTCTGAAATTAAACCGATCAACTACAGTATGTCTACTCCCACTAAGATTCCAATCTATCAACAAACCAGCTTAACGCCCAGTGAGAGCATTCCAACCTAAGAATAAGATAAACAAGTTGGTGCCTTATGATTGCTCTGTTTACCTCTCCAAATTGATCACTCCTTGTTAGACCTTCTAGTTTATTTGGGTTAAGGATATTTTTATCCTCTTAATTACATTAGTCTTTTTTAAAATATTTTTTCCTTACCATTTTTGAATAATTTTCTAAAATTTGTTCATTCTATCCCTACCAGTTTCTCTAACTCTAGTAAAATGTCATCCTGTGAAGCAAAACCAATCTAGTTTCCTCAATCTAGGCAACTTCCCTCCTTTGCCCTCTAGCCCTTCCCCTCTTCCCTTATGCTTAACAACTCCATTCTTTGCTTCAATTATGTCTTCAGCTTAAGCTCAAATTTCCCTTAAACTTAAATCTTTCAACTATAACATCTCCTTTATAGACTGTTCTAAGTCCTCCACCACATACATCTACTTCTCATAACCATTCCACTCCTTAGGAAAGCACTTTTCCCACCTTTACAATTATGAATTTTTGCCTTAGTTGGAAACTAGTGGTTAGTGAACTTTTTAACGTGTCTCTTCACTATTTTCCTCCTTTAACTTTAGAACGATTCCTTATTTATTCTCCTCCCCTAGAGATACTAAAGGAAGGTGTAAGTAACTATTCTTTTACTTTGGTTGGGTTTTTTATAGGAAAACACCCAGTGTTCTCATTAATTAACTCATAGGCTTTTAAACACCAGAAGCATATGAGATTAAAGGAAGTTCTTTTCAATTAAGATAACTTATTTCTTTTCACTTATAATTCATGAGTTATAATTTATAAAGATGATTGATGTAGGGCCATGGCATTTCAACAGCTCACCTATTTTTTTAACAACTTTGGAATCCAAACACTCAAATATAGAAGGTTAAGCAAAGACAAATCTCCATTTAGATGAACATCCACAATATTTCTCTAATATATTAGAAAACTAATGGATTAAGCTCTTTAGCTAGCTTCATAGGAAAAATATTATGAATGTATAAGGTCATTATTGAAAAAAAAATGATATGCAAGGATTTTTATGATTAAAGAGATGTAGAAATGTAAAACTATCTTATTTCCTAAGTTTAGTGAAGGATACTTACTAGTCGAGGACTTAGTTAGAGTCTCTTACCAATGAAGGATATCTCCCAAACAGTAACAAAAGTCGTAGAAACCATCATGGAATAATTTTTAAGGGGTAATTACTTTGAATTAATGGCTTTAGTTAAACTAGAAATGCAAGAGACAATGGAGGTAAGACCTATAGAATGAATTATCATATTACCCTCACTAATCTTATAAATACAAAGTCCTCAAAGGGAATATACCAAATCTTCAAGCTCAAAGAAGAGGCTCTTGAGATTAACCTTTCTGTAGAAGTTAGCTCATTGAAACCTAGTCTAGTTGTTGAAAACTACTCACTGATAACTTCAGACTCAATGGCACATTAGGAGTGTCCTTCCTAACAACCCACTAATGAGCTCATCCTTAAGAAGGAAATATCAAGGAAGGCTAGGTGGATTATACAGCTATAGTATAAGGCTTCACTTTAGACAATAGGAAGAAATCTAGAAAGAAAAGAGCTAAGGGTTATAAAAGCCAAAGCACCCTCTAATAACCATTATATTTTAGAACATTAGGATCATTTATTGCCCAAAAAAATAACAGATCCTCATTGATTTTATATATGAAATAAAGCCTATACTTATAGATCTTTTGAAAACAAAATTGAGCAAGAGAATTGTAAGAATTTGCAAAATTTTAAGAACAATAGGTTCATCCTCATAAACCATCAATACCTCTAAAATGGGTATATCATCATTACGTATAACTTAATCAAAATAGCCAACTTGCTTATTCTATATTTCATTTGTATAGAGTTAATTTTCTTTCCAAAGGAACTTTTTATGGGAAGAACTTAAGAACAATATACCCTATATTAATGTATTTTGGATTATCTTAGGTAACTTCAAAAGTACTCTCCAAGCCTCAGAAGTAGAATGTAATATTTTCTTGAGAAAATTTAACAATGATTTCATTGATTATGTTAACTATCTAAAAGTGATTGACCTCAAGTTTGAAGGAAATTTTATAAATGGAGTAATAAACAAAGTGGAAATTAGCTCATTATAAGAAACTTCACAAAGCATTAGTAAATAAAGATTAGTTGCATAAATTCACTGAGAGTTAAAACAAGATTCACAAACCTATTGTTCTTAGACCATAATCTAATCTTAATTCAAAATTTATCTTCCAATTAGCTCAAAAGAGTTCCCTTTTGATTCAATAGCTTCTTAATAAAAGTTAATGAATTTGAGGAAGCACTTGCCAAGGCTCTTTCTTTAAAGTTTAGAGGTTATAAAACTTTTAGCTGTGTAAGAAGCTATGTAAGATCAAGAAAGAGCTAAAAGACTTAAATAATAAAAATTTTGCAACACTATCCTAGTTACATCAAAAGAAAAAGTTAAGCCTAATCAAATCTAAGAAGAGCTCTACAAGTAGCTTAGAGTCCTTATTATCCAAACTCATGAGAGAATTGCTTTAAACTTTTACATAAAAGCTCTTAAAGTGAATAAATCCTTGATCAAACAAAGATCTAGAGTATTGTCGCTCAAAGGTGATAAAAATATAAAATTCTTCTATATAATCATTAAAGCTATAAGAAAAACAAATAAAATCACCTCATTGTAAAGACATAATGGTGAACTACCTCTTTTTAATTTGATTTAATACAAAAGGCTTTTGATTATTTCTACAAAACCTTAAGATCCTAGGTAGATAATCATTAATCAATCTATATCTACAAATATTTATCTTCAGATAGTCTTTAATAGAAACTATTGATGACCTATGCATGCCCTTTAATGATAAAAAAAGTAGAGAAAGTAGTGTTTTAAGCCAAAATCGGGTGAGTCTCCAAGCTATGATAGTTTTAATGGATATTTCTCTATAGTCTTGGCATCTTATAAAAGGAATAGTTACTTATGAAGTGTTGAAATTCTTTGAAAAAGGAAAAATGCTCAAGAAGATCACTAAATCTCCTGAACAAAGTTCAATATAAGATTATCAACCTATTTTCTTGCTGTCATACTTTATATAAAATTGTAGCTAAACTTCTGGCTTCTTGGTTAAAGCATGCTTTGAACCCTTTGATCAACAAGACTCAAGGAGCTTTTACATAAGGAATTTCAATTAGGGATAACATATTACTTGCTCAAGTGTTATGGTAAGAAAAAACATGTAAGAATTGTGTAGCTAAAGTTGATTTCTACAAAGCTTTTGATTCCATAAGATGGAACGTCATTGTACATATGTTAAAGGCTTTTAGATTTCTTGGAATCTTTATTACATATATTAAACAATATGTTATAATAACCAAATACAGTGTATTTATTAATAGAAAGCTAACCAATTTGATTAAAGGAGGAAGGGGACTGAGACAAGGAGATCATTTGTCTTCTTACCTATCCATCCCTTTTATGGAAGTCCTTCTAATACTTAACATCAAATTAGATGAAAGCTTTAAGTTTCATAGCTTGCACTATAAAGACAACATTTCCTTTTTAGATAAGATACAAAAAAGGTCAAACAATTGGTACAATAAAGCCTTATCTTTTGTTAGAATATCACAATTGATAAACTTAATCCATAGCTCCCTGTATACTTCTTGGTCCTTACATATCTTCTTATCTAAATGATTAATTAAAACCATATAAAAGATTACTAAAAGTTTTTTTATAGTTTAGGGTTTATGAGAATAAATTCATAACAAAAGTGAAATGGTATAAATTCCACTTCTTAAAAATGAAAAAGGTCTCAAGATCCTTCCAATTGAATTCATCAGTAAAGTTGTTTTAGTTAAGAGGATTTGGATAATTATAACAAGTGATGAGGTTCTTTGAGTTAAGTGAATTCACTCCTACATCCTGAAAGAAAGAAGTTTATGTGAAAGCAAATTGGGTCCTTTATATATAACCAATTTAGTGACAGGGATCTTACACTTCATTCTAGCTCAAAGGTAAATGTAATCACCGATGGTAGTGAATGGTAAAGTTAGTTTATAGAGCTTTCTTCAACATCTAAAATTGTTCCTACCTTTAACCTAAACCCTATCTTAGAGGAATACTATTAATGGCTGAAACACCTCTCTAGCAACTTCACAAACCACTATTGTAAGGAATTTTCCAAACCTCAAAGTTAGATATAAACTTGGTATGAAACTATATAGAAAAAGGAAATGATCCTTAAGGCATCCTTTATGTGACTAGTTGTAAAGAAAAGATTAGTTACTTTAGATAGATTGAACTTCCTCAATATCCCTTAAACATGTTACCTATGTAAAACTCATCAAGAATCTTCTTTTTATCTCTTTTTTAACTGTAATTTCTCTATAACAATATAGATTAAAATTCAATTTATATGTTTAGTAAATATCTTTAGATTTAACTATGAAGAAATACTAGAATGGTTAAGCAACTCATCGAAGGCGACCAAGTTATCCTTAAAATAGCTTTTGGATCCACTATGTATGTATTATGGAAAGAAAGGAATAGAAGGACTTTCTAAGGCATTGAGAAGACCAAGGAACTGAATTAGTTTTAAAGATTAGAGAGCAATCCCTTATTATTCAAATCTATAGCCATTGAATCAAATGGCTTAAGCATGGAATTTACTAGAAATTACTCCAAGAGATTAAGGGTATATCTACCACTTCCTAGGCCCTCTCCATAGATACAATAAGACTCCATAGCATTGACTTTTTGCACATAATAAAGACAGAAGTGCAAGAATTTATAGATTCTTACATTTCACTAGAAATTTTTTTGACAACAACTCTCAGCTCTAACCTAATTATGTCTTTGTATTTCTAATAACGCTTTAGAATTGTAAGCTTATAGTTTGTAATCTCCTTCTAATCAATCAATTCATTTATTTTTCTTTAAAAATTTTCTAATCTTTATTAGGATTTTAAGGAATTTTCTAAATCATTTGTAAATGTAATGTTTAATAATTGATTTTTGAATCTTACAACACTAATATTTATATAAAATTTAAACTAATGCATAAATCCATATTTACCTTTTCAGAAAATTTTTAAACATATTTACAAAAGGACATTTATTATTTCTATGACACTACCTTTTGAACTAGATTTTGATCATCTTAAAATGATATATTTAATTACGTAGTATAATAAACTTTATGCGTCTTATTTTTTATTATGCTACATGAATTAGATAAATTTAATTAATCTATTTAATATGAAATATAATCAAAAACATTACTTGTTTATAAATTAATATCTTATTTCATTTTAGCATACATAATGAATAGAGGATAATTTTCTATAAATAAGCCCAATAATCAAATCGGTTATAAGGGAAATAGCATAAATTAATGAATGCAAGATAAATTTCTCATAATAAATAAAGAAAGAATTAATGATACAATTAATCACTAATAATGAATTATTTATCTCTATTGATAAGATTTTTATTATGGTCATTGAGTTTGTTATATTATGTTGTATGTACAAATATTAAAGACAATACATATTAGTTTTTAAAGTGAGGTTTCTGTAGTTAAAGGGAGCTTTTCAATCTCGAACTAAGGTCATGTCTACAAGTTTCATAAATTCTCTAGATACTTCAAATGTTAGACCTTCTAAGGTCCTCTAAAGGATTAAAGGGAGTCTATATCCTCAAATATGGTCTTCTAAACAATCATTAGGACAAAATAGCTTACTTTTTAATTAATTGTTTGATAAATAATTTATTAAATAATTTAACAACTAACATAGTTCAAAGCCAAAATATTTTTAAGTGTTGAATTGTTAAAGTTATTTAAGTCCCGATTCTTAACCCACCATTTGAATTGAATTTGGTTGATTTTGAGTTCTTATTTTTCTCAATAATTTACAAGAAATATATAATGTATAAGTCATTATTTACACTAAAAAAATTTTATTCAATACATATATAAAAATTAAAAATGATAAGTTTTCCTATTATAGAAAGGAACTGATGTTTATATTAAGTTGATTACATTTTTTATTAAGTTAAATTTTTTTACAAAATCTAATTTTATTATCAATAGAAATTGATTATCATCTTTTAATAAATGAAAATAATTATAGTAATAGCCCCTCGAGGTATAAAAAATAATATAAGGTCAAGGTTTTAAAAGAAGCAAGAAGGCTTGGGACATTTCCAGTAAAGAATAAGGAATTAAAAACTAGGTGAAATTCAAGAGATGCTTCGTTTGGGTAGATAGGAGGAGCTTATTTATGCATAAAACTAGATAAGCCCTAATGTTTTGTTTATAAAGATTCAAACTTGATTAACTTGATCTCTGAATGCTTGATTATTTCTCTCCTCCCGAATCTTCAATATCAGGCAAGAAAAAGTAGTCTCAAACACACTCTTTTTTTCTCTTATTCCATAGTTATGATTGATGCACTATGTGATTGTCTCTCTCCATGTTATCTATTGATTTCCTATTTTTCAGTTTTGTTTGATCAAATGCCATGCTCTATTTACATATAGGTAGTTGAAAAATAAGTGACCTGTTGATTCAATGTTTGATTCGGAAAGATAACATCTATACATGTTTTTTTAAAGGATACGGAAAATGATAGCCATCTATAGATGTCGAAGAGGATAACAAATAACTAACCCTTAAAGATCATAAGGAAGTGCTTAATGTTGATTTAGTGACAATATTACAAGTTGAAGTAGTAAACTTAGCCAAGCAAACAAATAACATGAAGGCCACGGCTCCCTACCAACTAAGGGAGATTCAATATATATTTGAATTATGTAGTAAAGAAGATCATGTTACAACTGATTTCTTCCTAGTGGACAATAATAATATGAAGTAGCTAAATTTCATATAAGCATAACTAGGTTGAGGTGGTGACAAGCTTTACTCAAATACCTATAATTCTAGATGGAAGAATCACCCAAGTATAATAAAAGCTAACGGATGTGTTGAATTCCAAGTTTATAAGCCAAGATGAGACCCAGAAGAGGATGGAAGCTAAATTTGACCAAATAACCAAAAATCATGCTTCTTTCATCTATAATTTAGAGGTTTAAGTGGGGTAGCTAGTATATGCATCATCTACAATAAGTGTGTGGAGTCTCCTAAGTAGTACAGAGTCTAATATAAAGGAGCAACTAAAGGTCATTACTCTCAGAAGTGGTAAGGAGTTAGAAAAAGCAATTAGGAGGAGGTTGAACTCCATCAAAAAGGAAGCAAAGAGAAGGAGGATAAAAAGGAAGAGAAGAAGGAAAAACTACCATATCTTCCACTCCCTTAATATGTTCCAAAGATCTCATTCCCACAAACTCTAATGAAGAATTAAATGGACACTCAATTTGTAAAGTTTTTATAGAACTTAAAGAAATTGTAAATTAACTTTTCCTTTATGGAAGATTTAGAGAACATGCCCAAGTACGCAAATTTTGTCAAAGATATCCTATTAATTAAGTAATATTGGGAGGAAAATCTCCTTGATGGAGAGTTACAACTTATAATTACCAACCGTATGGCCTCAAAATTGAAAGATTTAGGAAGTTTTACTATACATTGTGCAGTTAGTAATTTAGAATTTTCAAAGTGTTTATATGACTTGGGTATAAGTATTAATCTTATGCCTTTACCTATTTTCAAGAAACTGGGTCTAGGAGATGTGAAGCTAATATCCATAATAATTTAGTTGGTAGATCAATCAATAAAGAAACCATTTGGTGTGGTGGAGGATGTGCTAGTTAAAATGGACAAGTTTATTATTCTAGTGGGTTTCATAGTCCAAGATTTTGAAGAGGATAGAAACTATTTATTAATTCTTGGTAGACTATTCATGAATATAGGAAGAGCATTGATGGATGTACATAAAGGAAAACTAATTCTTTAGATTAGTGATTAACATGAGTAAGGTATTGACGAATCCAAAGGAAGGAAACTATTTCATGAAAATTGATATTATTGATAAGTGTGTAAAGAGCAATATGAGATCTATAAAGAAAACAATGGTGTTGAGGATATGGAAGAAGATAAAGATTTTAAAAAAGAGGAGAAGTTGGATGAGAAATCAAAACAGGAAATATAAGTAAGGATAAAAGCACCCATGCCATCTTCTATTGAGAAGCCACCCACTCTATATCTTAAACCCTTACCTACACAACTTTGATATACCTTTCTAAGTAAGGATCATACCCTACCCATCATAATTTCAAACAAGCTAGATGGGGAACAAGAAAAGAGAGCGGTTGAGATAATTACAAAGAGGATGAATGCGATGGGATGGAAAATATTTGATATAAAAGGCATAAGTCCTATTGTGGTGATGTATAGGATCAATCTTCATGAAGGTTATAAGGCAATAAGGGAGAGAAAAAAGAAGATTAGAACCTCATATGAAAGAAGTGGTTAAGAAAGAGAAGTAGTAAAGCTTTTAGATGTGGGTATTATTTACACTATTTTAGATAGTGAATAGGTGAGTCCAGTACAATGTGTACCTAAGAAAGGAGGGATGATGGTGATGGTAAGTGAAAAAGGTGAGTTAATTTCTACTCTAGCAGTCACAGGTTGGATGGTATGTGTTCATCATAAGAAGCTTAACATCATGACTCAGAAGTGTCACTTTCCTTTACCATTTCTGGACTAAATGATTGAGAGAGCGGCTAGACGTATATTCTATTGTTTCCTTGATGAATATATAGGATACAATTAGATATTTACCTATATGAAAGATTAAGAAAAAGACCATATTTGCATTTCCTTGTAAAACCTTTGCTTATAGATGGATGTTGTTTGGATTGTGCAATGCACCAACAACTTTTCAAATGTCCATAATAACTATCTTTCTAAATATGATTGAAACATCATTTAAATTTTTCTGGAAGATTTTTTAGTCTTTAGAGACGCTTTTGATTATTGTTTGACAAATTTTGATAGAGTTCTTCAAAGATGTGAGGAATCATATTTGACTCTAAACTAGGAGAAATGCCACTTTATGGTATATGGGGTGTAGTTTTAGGACATAAAATATCATGTGTGGATAAAGCCAAAATTAAGATTATTGAAAAGCTTCAACCGTTAAACAATATCAAAGGTGTACTTGCATTTTTAAGCCACATAGGATTCTATCACTAATTTATTTAGGACTTCTCTTTTATAACTAGACCTCTAACTAATTTGTTAGCTAAAGATGTATATTTTGATTTTGATAGTAAATGTTTAATTTCTTTTAACAAGTTAAATGATACACTCATTTCAATACTAATATTGATGTCACTAGGTTGGTCTCTACCATTTGAGGTTATGAGCAATAACTATAGCAAAAGATGCTTTAGGCAATGTTATAGATTGGTCTCTACCATTTGAGGTTATGAGCAATCACTATAGCAAAAGATGCTTTAAGCAACGTTAAATTTGTAACAGTTTAAAATTTATTGCTTAAAACTAATATAATGCAACGGTTTTCAAAGCGTAGCCTTTGGTAATATTAATAAGCAACGCTAATAGTAATTTGTTGCCATATATTTTAAAATGCAACAAAATTTAATTTTCGTTGCTATAAAGTTTCATATAAGTAACAATTACATATGTTGCGACTATAAACAGTAAGTATGGATTATAATAAGCAGTTTCAAAATTAAACCCACTTAAGCTCAAGTTCTACCTAAGCCTAAGCACAATCGAGTCTAGCTGAACTTGACTAAAATATTTAGTTTTTTAAAACAAAAATAACATCATTTTTAAAGTTTTTAAATTTTAAATCAGGTTGAATTTCCCCCTCTCCAAAAATGGCATATAATAAACGTTACGAGAGGTAAGGCGCCAACGCATATCGGACTCTTCACTTTTCCTTTGTTGTTTCAGACGACGCTATGGAAGCTATGAACAGGTGCCAAACTTTTGGTGTAGCGTACGTTGGCGTTAAGTTGTTGGTGTAGCATTCAAGTATACCAAGCGTTCACTTACAGGTGTTGTACGTCCCTCACGTTGCCTTATTTTGTTGGTGTAGCGTTCTGTTGTCACTTATAGGAGATTCGTATTGTGACTTACAGGTGGCGTTTAGGTAATTTCTGTTGGTGTAGGTTCACGTACCTATAGCATTCTTACAGGTGCGATTTCGGCTGTTTTTCATGTTTTGTTTTCACTTTGTTTTCCTTTATTGTATTGACACTAAGTGTGAGCGTGAATGAACATGAATGGAAATATCAGCTGTTGTGATAAGTGAGTGAACGTTGAATGTTATAAGAAGCATGATCTCCATTTAAAGGGAATTTTTATTCCTAAAGCAACAAAAGAAGTTAAAAAGCAATAGTCCTAGTAAATTTTGCATCGGGGTGCTATTTAGTATACAGAAGTAAGCATATATAGGTATCTCCTGTAAGCACTTTGACAGATAGAAGGTAAATTTAAAGATATTATCGAGTGTGACATCGTATGCTTACGACGCTATATTTTAACAGGCATGAAAATCATTTCTATGAGTCCACGTCTTATTGAGCATGAGATCTCAAGTTTGTGACGTATGTATACGGATTTGTGTCTTATTAAGGCGAGAGTGCAGTTCGATGACTTTGCATGCTAGAGCCTTAGAGTCCATTTTGGATTACAGAGTAGTCTTATTCCCTTTCTTATAATTGGAAACTAAAGGCCAATTTGGGGAATAGATGAATAGACGTAATGGTAGATTTTATAGCCTGGAAATAGTTCGAAAAAGTTGTTAATTTGTGTGTAGGGGAGCTCCATTCTCCGTATGGTGCATTAATATTTACCTAGATGCTTGAGGGAAAATGCTTAAATTGATTTTATATGATGCCATTATCATATAATCGAGATCAACTGTTGTTTTATGTCATAAGAGAGGGACCGGAATAAGTATGGAAATGATTTAGTCATATGTAACACATGAAAACGTCCATTGGAGTTGATTGTTTCGTTCATGTTAACTGCAACAAAAGCAGAGTTAATAGGCATATATAATACACATTATATATATTAGTGTCCTTGGCTTGTACTTTCTTCAAAAAGGCCTGTACCTCTCTTAAAATGAATCATTTATTTCATTTTTAATAAATAGTATCTCTTTTACAAATTGTTTTAATTGCAAAGCATAATTACAAAGAGTAACTATAAGTAATCCTTAGGGTTTTGTAACTACAACTTTTACTTTTATATTTTTAATAAATTGTATATGTAATGGTTCTTAGTTGTTAACATATTCCATATTGGATATGTTAGTTTGATGAATAGTTAGCTATCAATGGATAAGAGAGGTAGACATTGAATGACTTTTTCTAGATATAGCAATGAATATATGAGTTTAGTTTATCATTTTCGTGAAAAGGGTTTTTCTAAGGTGGCTAACGGGAATGAATTTCTTATCCATGCGAGAAGTGCTGCAATTATTATTAGTATACAAGAAATGTTATATATGATTTTCAAATTATTTCTAAATTATAATTAACAATTATGTCCATGGATAGCAAAATGAAAGGGAGGATAAAACTCCACTTTCTAATGCTGAAAAGTAAATTACAACTTATAAAAGAAAGCCTAGAAAAGTGTACAAGCAATCTACTAAAGTTATAAGAGAGAAAATTATAAGTAATGCTGGTTTTGTAATAATTTTATATGTTGTTGCTATTTTTGTTGAGATGATCAATTTATTGTTTATTTTATGTGTTTTTAATTCCATTTTATTTGTTTTTTATATTGTAGATTTGTTTTTCTTGTCAAAATGAGTTATTTATAATATAAATGGAATTATAGTAACTTTTTGTAATCATATATGGTGTTTGCATTCATTACTATGACTGGAAATTTTCTTTGTAGGCTTGCATTGAAGAAGTGTAAAAGGAAAATGATAATGAAAAAACATGATAAAGTTGTGGCTGATTTGGGAGTAAAAAGGACTAAACATAATAAATTTTTTGGAAGGGGTGTGAAATCATCTATGTAACATCCCGTTACCGACGTGAGGGTCATATCGGTAATTCGGATGGGTTAGGATTTGGTGCATTCATAGTTGAATTGCACGTATATTTTTGCCTCTATG
>JANSVB020223305.1:2000-19744 GCA_025504935.2 Erythroxylum haughtii
TAAAATGGGTTAATATTACTGGACGAATGAAAGGTGGTGTTATACCACATCTACTCCATTTAGTCGGGCATTCGTACATCATACAACAAAGATAAGTTTCCACAGTATGGTTGAAGACTTCCATTTGGCTATCACTTTGAGGATGATAGGCTATGGGAAGCTGTAGTCTCACACCCTGCAATTGGAATAATTCACGCCAGAAATTGCTGGTAAAAACAGGATCCCTTTGGCTAACTATAGTCTGCGACATCCCATACAGTTTGAAAATATGATCCATGAAGGATTTGGCAATTTTTTCAGCCGTATATGGGTGAAAGGAGAGGAATAAAGTGAGCAT
The DNA here is from genome assembly GCA_025504935.2 of Erythroxylum haughtii. Taxonomy (NCBI): domain Eukaryota; kingdom Viridiplantae; phylum Streptophyta; class Magnoliopsida; order Malpighiales; family Erythroxylaceae; genus Erythroxylum; species Erythroxylum haughtii. Next base: position 2,338 of record JANSVB020223305.1, read on the forward strand.
ATTTGTTCAAACAATCAATAATGGAATATATGACAATAAAGCCATCAGACATGGTAAACTATCTATAAAATCCATGCTGAGATTATTCTAAACTTGAAGTGAAATAGGCATAGGCTACAATAGACCGGGTAATGAAATTGTTTCATGTTTATTACGTTGGCAAACATCACAGTTTCGAACAAAATCCCTAACGTCTTTCTGTAGTCATCTTCAGAAAAAATAAACACACATCCGTTAGCCTCCCAATGAAGAAGTATAGGAGATCTCAATTAATTTCTGTCTTAGAACACTCGAGTTTCCCACCACAATGCGTCCTTTCTACCTTAGAATATCTTCTATCCAAGTATAAACAACATCATTATACTCCCTTCTTTGTAACTGTTGAATCAATTTCTGAATATTAGGATTAGACTACTAACTCTCTTTAATTTTGGATAACAAGTCAGTTTGAACATGAAAAAGTGATTAAAAAAAGCTCAATGCATATGACTCTCGATAAGGAATCAGCTGTAGAATTTTCACTTCCCTTCTTATATCAGATAGAAAAACCATAACCCAAAAGCTTGGGTAACCAACTCTATTGAAATGGAGTATTTATACGTTAATCCATCAAGTATTTTAAGCTACGATTGTCAGTTTGAATAACAAAATGTCTGCCCACCAAATAATGTGTCACTATTTCATAATCATGACAATGAAGATGAAATCTTTTTCATACATCGAACAATGCATGTACTTGTTTAACAAGGATTTGCTGAAAAAGGCAATAGGATGGTTGTCCTGCATCAACACCGCACCCATGCCTTCACCACTTATGTCTGCTTCCACAGCAAACTCCTTTTGGAAACTAGGTAAAGCCAATATAGGGGCAAAAGTTAACTTATATTTTGACACCAAGAAGGCCATTGTTGCTTACTCATCCTATAGAAAAGAATGCCTAATTTTAACAAGTTGGTAAGAGGTTTACTTATTTGGTCGTAACTTTTAATGAACCTTCTGTAACACCCATACAAACCTAGAAATCCCTTAACTGTTTAACATTCCTAGGTTGAGGCCAGTCAGTAACAACATTATTTTTCATAGGATCTGTGGATACGCCTTGTCCACTAATAAAATGGCCACATATTCTATTTGGGACACACTAAAGGAGCATTTGGACAATTTTACATACAATTGCTAATTCTTTAAAATCTCCAAAACCAATTGTAAGTGTTGAAGGTGTAAGTCATAAGAGCTAGTATAAATCAGTATATCATCGAAAAAATGAGAAAAAACCTTCACATATGCATCTTGAATATATGATTCATTAGACTTTGGAATGTCATCGATACATTTGTCAATCCAAATGGCATCATCATAAACTTTTAATGTCGTTCATAAGTTCGGAAAGCTGCCTTGTAGATGTCATCCTTATGAACACGTATTTGATGGTCTCTAGCTCTCAAGTCTAATTTGAAAAAGCAGCAAGCTCCATGCAATTCGTCAAATAGCTCCTCCACTAGAGGAATTGGAAATTTATCTTTAATGGTACACTAGTTAAGAGACCAACAATCTACAGAAAACCTCCAAGATCCACCCTTCTTTTTGATTAAAATCATTGGAGCTGAAAACAGACTTAAACTCTGGCGTATAATGCCTTGTTGTAACATATCTTCGAATAAATCTTCAATAATGTTCTTCTGCATTCCTGAATATCGATAAGGTCTGATATTCACTACTTCTATGCCCTCTTTTAAAGGTATTATGTGGTCATGGAACCTATTTGGTGGTACCTGGAATACCATTTCAAAGTTGTTTAACAACTCCTATAATTGTGCTAGGAAGTCTGATAGAGGCTTTACCTCAAACTCCTTTGTCACTCCTGCACGTAGCTCCTTTTGTGTTGCTAATTCAGTATTAAACTCCTCCGCTTGGAAAATGACCTTAAAATAGTAGATCATATGCTTATTACTCCATATCCTCGCCATTTTTCCCTCCAAAACTTCTTGCACCCATGAGCTTCTTGCACTATTTAACTCCATTTCTTCTTCTAACCAATAAAATTTCATACTACCCTTTTGATAATTGAATACAATGTCGTCCAATCTGGAAAACCATTGTACCCATAATAACATGCCATTACCTCCAATATCCAACACCAAAGCATCAGTACAAAACTCCTTTCCACCCATTTGCCATTTCAGGTTTTGATAGATCTGAGGACAACGTAACTTCATACCTCCTTCTACCACAATCGATAATTATTTTACCGATTCCAACTTTCTCCCTAACTTCTATATTAATTTTTTATCAACAAAATTGTGAGTACTGCCCCCATCTACTAGGATGTGAACCCACATTAAATCATGCACCTTTATCTGTTGGTATTTTGCCAAAGTAACTCCAGACATGGCTTGTAAGGAGATGCTTGGTTGTTCGTCATCATCCCTTGTATTGATCTCCTCAACCTCATCCTCCTCTTCCACTACATACATTTGTAGCATCAATTTTTTACACTTGTGGCCCATCACATACTTTTTGTCACACCAAAAGCAAAGGCCTTTGGCTCGACAGTCATCAAGCTCTTTACTTGAAGTCGTTTTACTCCAGCTTGTTTCTTTGTCACCCTTGGAGCTTGCTTGTATAGGGGTTGGTAGTAACCTAGGAGATTTTGACGGATTCATTGCACACCCCACATGATACGATCCCTTTGGTTGATTTCTACCTATTCCTCTGAAGTGTTGCACCACCATTTCATGTTTTTCTATCTAACTCATATGCCTGTTGAAGAGTTCTTGGACTCCACAACTTAATATGGTATTCAATATCTACTTTCAAACCTTTCAAGATCATTCTCACCAAATATGGCTCTGACATCATTAACTTCTGAGATAACAGATCAAATTCTACATAATTCTCCTTAATTAAGCCTCTCTGTTTCAACTCTTTAAGCTCTCCAATTGAATCCTCAAAAGCTGACTCTCCAAACCATTGTTCCAGAGCTAATAGATATTCCCCTAGCTGGGAGAATCCCTAGTCATATTGTTTCTCTTATACAACTCATGCCAAGCAAGAGCTTCCCCTTTTAGGTTCATCATTTCTAGTCCAACCCTTATCTTCGATGGCGTATGGTCGAGCATGAAAAATTGCTGACATTGAATACCCACGCATGCAGATTCTCCCCTTTAAAAACATGTAGCTCAATTTTGCTACCTCTTGTAGGAATCGTATAACGACCCCATAGTAACCGTCTCCCTTGTTGTGCTCTGGAACCCATGGATCGACATTTCCTCTCACTCTGTTGTCACTGTTATCATTTTGAAATAGCTACGTGATCCACTCTTTTCGCTCTTGCATACCTCGTTCATGCCTCAACTCCAAATCTTGCATTTAACTACACAATCCTTCTTCCAGCCGACACCATTCTTGTCCTCTTGTCCTTTCATCCATTACACAATGTGAACTATAGGTAGAATCATATCTTTAATACCAATTGATAAGGTTCTTTGTTTGCGATTGTGATTTTGGGATTAGGGTTTCAGAAGTTGAGTTAGAAGAAAATAATACAGAGAAATTCAGAGAAAAGAGAAGAGTAAAAAAGTAAGAAGCTTATGTTACTTCCATTATGCCTCCTTTCACCGCTCCAACAACTCTAATAACAATTATTTTAACCGTTAGAGCATATCAACAATAAAACGTATATTTCATCAACTAATCTATACTACGACGTATTCTTATTATAATGATCATTCCTGACTCTCTATGACCTTGTTTTGGTTAAATGCTCGGTTGTCTTCTTCCTCCCGAAGCTCGTAACCTACTTCACCTTCTTCGTTTCATTTCATTAACCATTACTCCTATCACATTCTTTCGACGAAATGCGTAGAGGTGATTTTACAGTGAGGCTAGGTGCTTTGAATTTGAACCTAGATTGTAGTGGCTTGGATTTGGGCCCTGATGTGTCAGGTTTGTCTTCGATATTCATGAGGCAGAATGTCGTTGTTGTCAAGCATTTTATATATAATCACTAAAAAAACCACTTGCAAGGTTTGCAAGATCAGTTAGAGAGGTAAAAACAACTCTGATTCATTAATATTAGTGGTTTAATGCAAGTCATAAAAGTTCAACTTGAAACAAAAGAGATCCTTGTATGAGTTTTATTGCTCTCTTATCCTTGTATGAGTTTTATTGCTCTCTTATTATTGCTTCTTATTTTTGGTGGCTATGAAAGTTATTGTTAGTTTCTGCATTTAAGCAATTCATTGTGGTTTTTATATAATAAGAAAAATGGCTCTGTTAGTTCTATATGCTCTTTTTCAGACATCAAACACTTTAAAGGAAAGCACAAGAGACTCAGATATCCAATAAGGAACAAGAGGAGATGTTGAGGAATTTGGAGCACAAAGAGACGGAGTTTATGAGGTTACAAAGGTGAAAAGTTGGTATTGATGACTTTGAACAATTAACTGTGATTGGTAAAGGTGCATTTGGGGAGTTAAATATGGAAACATCATGATTCATGCTAATCACCTCCATTGTTGTTATAACGTTTCTTTTTTGGGGAATGGACTATGAAAGAGGTTATTGAAAACTTGAACCCATATGAGCTTTATTATTAGGTTACCTTGGTCATTTATTTTGATTCCTTGTTCAATTTGGGACATAAACGTTTTACAATGAGTAGTTCCATTAGCGCATCATCTATTCTAGATTGTGGAGATTTAATTAGTATGATTTTGTTTGTTAAGAATCACATTGTGACTGCAAATAAAGTGAAGTGGCACCACAGAAATTTTTGCCATAAAGAAACTAGAGAAGTCTGAGATGCTTAGCCGAGGACAGGTGAGTCCAGAATACTAAAGTTCGTTGATGTTCACAATTATTTACTTATTCTTCCCTCTAAAGTGAAGTCTAAACCTGTCTTTTTATTTCTCTCATTCAACTAGGACCAGGAATAGTTGTTTCCCACTCTTCGTGAAAGTCATAGAACCTTTTATCATTGTAGTATTATATACCAACTGTTAAGATATATGGTATATATCTAATTATTTGGTTTTGACATTTTTTGATAATTGAACATCCAAGATAATATTGATGAGTTTAAAATTCAAATAAAAGTGGGATAGAATAAAATCTGCTATCTTGGAAAATTGGATAAAGTTAGAACTCTATCTATAGAAGAACTCTTGTGTGGATTACGTTGATGGATGTATGGATGTGGTCAAATTACTGAAGTGAGGGAGGCTTACGTGTGTGACTTGGTTTGTATCTTGGTGTGAGTTCTTCATAGGTATATGGACTGATAACGTTATAGGTGAGTGTAGAAAATTATGAGTGAGCTGAAGTAGTGTGGTTATGTGCATGAACCATTATTTCGGACGATGTGTATGTGACCCTTCATCTGGAGTAACAGTGTGTGTTTATGATATTGTTGTGGCCTGAAAGACAGACTTAGTGAGCTGCAAATTTTGTGATGGGGCATGAGTGACTCCCTTCATGTGTGACTCCCTCTTTGCATCATTTTTATTTGGTTGTAGGTGGTGTGCGAGGTGAGGCTATGATCTTTTGTTTTGATGATTAAAAAGTGCATGGAAGGACTGATGTGCTAATCTTTATGCTACTGTCTTTATCGGAGTTTCACATGAGTGGGATGAAGGTGATATGCTGCACTAAGGTGCTTTGATAGCCATGTGTCTTCATTGGTTGGTTGTCGTTGATGAAGTTTTAGTGCATCTGTGTTTTGTTTTTGTCTTTGCGTGGTTTAGTTAGGTAAATTCATGAGTTTTTGGCAGCTGGTTTTCTATGATATTTGTGTGATTTTGTTGGGCTGCTCACTGTCATTGATAGTGGTTTTTATGTGGAAAACTTCAGTAGTCTTGGAGATTTTGTGGTTGTCATTTTTGGTGTTGGTGTGCAAAAATTTCAGAAGTTTTCGTGATTTTGTAACTACTGTTTTTGTTGTTGATTTGGTGTGAATATCTTCAGTAATTGTCTTGGTTATTGCAGCTCTATTGGGTTAACATTTTAGTGATAAAACGCTTGTTAATTTGAGACGTTTTGTGACTACTATGCATGAGATGTTTCAGTGACTATATCGAAATTCATAACAGATTTCTTGGTTGACAACTTATCATTTTTTCGTTGATGAAGCGACATATTTAGGGGAGTTGCTTTTTTTATCTCAGGTGTTTTCGTTTATATTGAATTTTGTTTAATTACTTGAGTTGTTTATTTTATTTCATTGTCATTAAACATTGTTTGAGAAAATCCTCAGTTGAGGTAGTATGAGGTGATCGTACTATTGGGTGTGAAATTCTTTCATGGGTTGTGAGGGCGAGGGATAATGCCAAAGGTTGAGTGATGTCTTCTCAGTAAAGCCTTGTATAAACTTATTGTCATTAGTAAAAGAATTAAGCTGGGTGAGAGCCCCGCAACTATAGGCAAGATGTGTCGAACTACGTTAGCAAATTTTGGTGTTGATTTATATTTGTGCATTTAATTTTTTTGATATTTTATTATGCTAGAAACGACTGCGATAAATCGAAGATTTTTGCAAAACTACTACACCCTATAGTTTTCAATTGGTATCAAAGTGGGTCACCGAATCATAACTTGGTACATTAAGTCAGTGTAGACCCTTGTTTCGCAATTATGGCTACAAGAGAAGGGGCATCATTCATAATGCCGTCGATGTTAGATGGTTCAAATTATTTTACATGGAAATCATAGATGAGAGTATTCATTCAGGCACAAGGAACAAAAGTATGGAACTAGGTTTTAAATGGCTAGACACATCCTGTGACGACTGATAAAAATAGAGAAGCAGTGCTTAAAGATGCATCTGAGTGGATAAGGGCTGAAGAAGAGAGAGCGTTTGAAAATTCTCAAACCTTGCACACCATCTTCAATGTAGTTGATGAAGGTCGCTTTGTTATGATATCAGCTTGTGAATCGGAAAAAGAAGCGTGGGATACTTTGCAAACTTTACGTGGAGGATCGAAATCTGTGATAGCCTCAAAACTTTAGAAGTTGGCTATGAGATTTGAATAATTGAAGATGGATGAGAGTGAAACCATTGGAGACTTCCATGAGACACTGCGTGGCACAACAAACCAAGCACATCAACTTGGGAAGAAGTACTCTGACCTGAAACTGGTTAAGAAGACATTGAGCTTGTTGCCTCTGAGATTCTTACCAAAAATTGCGGCCGTCGAAGAAGCTTATGATATCACTGAATTATCTTTGGATAAGGTAATTGAGATTCTTACCAACTTTGAGATGAATTTGTTGAGAGATAATCAAGAGAAGAGCAACTGATTGGCATTGTAAGCCGAGATTGGTAAAGCCGTGAATGACTTCTAATATGAACCCGATGAGAATGAGAATATGGAGTTATTGACAAGATATTTCAATAAGTGGTTAAAACAAGTGAAGAACAATAGATCCGATTTTAGGTAGAAAGGTGGGAGCTCATCAAATAATAATTTCAAACAACAAAGAAAACTCAAAAGGGTTAAAGAAAAGTGAAGAAAATTCAATGTTATGAGTGTCGAGGCTTCGAACATGTGCAATCAGGATGTATTAACACCTTGAAAAAGAGAAAAGAGAAGTCTTATACAAGCACTTGGAGTGAGAATGAATCCAGAAGTAAATATGGTAATGAAGAAGAAGCTGTGAATAGTATTGCATTATTTACTTTATACAGCAAAAGTTCAGTTGCTTGCTTAATAGCAACCAAAAAGGAAGTAACCAATGACGAAAATGTGAGTAGATCAAAAAATTCTAGGAAAAATGCAAACGAATCAGCTCAAAGATCAATCTCAGATTATGACAATGATGACAGTATTTCAGTTGATAAAAAGGAAGATATTTATGAAGCCTATGAGTTAATGTAGGTTAAATAGGTCCAAATATGTATGAAAAATGAGAAGTTGAAGGAGGAAAATTCTGTCATGAAGAACACCATGCAACACCTTGAGAAGAATTTGTTATCTACAATAGATGAGCTTAATAAAACAAAGTTGAAGCTGGTCAATATGGAAAAGGGAATAAGAATGTTAAATGGAGGTACCAAAAAGCTAGGAAAGTTGTTGGAAATTGGTAAGACTAAAGGAGACTTTCAAGGCATTAGTTATAAAGGTAAATGTTCCAAGTCGAATGATAAGAAAATTAGTGCGACCAGATCTGTCCAAGGAGAAATCTCAAAGAAAAATCGAAGGTTCATACCTACATGTCACTTTTATGGAGTTATCGGACACATAAGACTGAAATGTTATAAGTTGTTACAAATGATGTTTCAAAGGGGACAAAACCAAAAAAACCAAACACTCTCCATTAAATTTCCAACAGCAACCTTTGTTACCAAAACATATTTGTGTTAGAAATGGTCAATTACAATCATAAAGATGTAGTGGAGGAAAAATAGAAAAATTGTTCAGATTCACAGTTAGTTGCTATTTTTGAAGAAACTGTTCAGATAGAGGGTAAGTTAGTTACTTCAGTTGAAGAAATCAACCAGACAGTTGATAACCAAGATAATGTGACAGGGAATAAGCCCAAGTTTGAATTTCTTTGAGGGTCACAAGGATTGTGTGTTTTACATTTTTAAAGTATAGTTTGATGTTATATACTAAAACAAAAAAACAAAAACAAAAAGGAGGTTCGAAGGAGTTATCATTTAGGCTTTTTGAGTTTTTACTTATGGGTTTTCTAAGGTTAAGTTGATTGATATGTACATGAGGTTGTGTTTAATGATAGGGTTTATGAATTTGATCAATCTTATGAAGATGAAATTGAAGGAGTAATGATATGTTGGCATATGTATTAACTGGTAGTAAATTGTCATCTAGGTTTTCTGCTATCGCATTACGTGCTTTTGATTCTTTCACTGCACCTACTACTGATTTTTAAGTTTATTTTTTTTGCTGAGATTGATCCCATTAAAGACATTCTTGTTTTGACATTGTTTTTTCCTAAAAGGGAGACATTAAATTATTTGGTAACTGTTCAATTCAGGGGAAGATTTTTAAAGTATCTTCATGACTATTAGTCTTACTTTTTGACATCTTTTTGTTTTAAGGAGGGAATATTGGATGATTGGATAATTGTTCATTATTGTTTCTTTGGATGTTTCTTGAACTTGCAGAACTTGATGGATGTCCAAACAATACTAAAAAGGGGAAGATTATTAAAATTTATGGTATGTATCTTACTATTTTGGTTTTGACATTTTTCGATAATTGGATATCTTAGATAATGTTAATGAGTTTAAAATTCAAATCAAAGTGAGATAGAATAAAATATGCTATCTTGAAAAATTGGATAAAGTTAGAACTCTATCTAGAGAAGAACTCTTGTGTGGATTACGTTGGTGGATGTATAGATGTGGTAAAATTGTTGAAGTGAGGGAGGCTTGCATGTATAACTTGGTCTGTGTCTTGGTGTGAGTTCATCATAGGTGCATGGGCTGATAATGTTGTAGGTGAGTGCAGAAAATTGTGAGTGAGTTGAAGTAGTGTGTTTGAGTGCGTGAATCATTATTTTGGACGATGAGTACGTGACCCCTCATCTGGAATAGTAGTATGTGCGTAGGATGTTGCCATGGGCTGAAAGACAGATTTAGTGAGTTGTAGATTTATGATGGGGCATGAGTGACTCCCTCCTTACGTCATTTTTATTTGATTGCTAGTGGTGTGCGAGGTGAGGCTGTGGGTTTTTTGTTTTGATGATTAAAAAGTGCATATGGAATGACTAATTTGCTGATCTTTATATTGTTGTCTTTATTAGAGTTTCACGTGAGTGGGCTGAAGGTGACATGCTACACTGAGGTGCTTTGATAGCCGTGTGTCTTCGTTGGTTGGTTGTCGTTGATGAAGTTTTAGTGTAGCTGTGTTTTTGTTTTTGTCTTTGCATTGTTCAACTAGGTAAATTCGTGATTTTTTAGCAGCTGACTTTCTATGGTGTTTGTGTGATTTTGTTAAGCTACTCACTATCATCGATAGTGGTTTTGTTGTGGAAAATTTTCAACAGTCTTGGTGATTTTGTGGCTATTATTTTTGGTGTTGGTGTGTGGAAATTTCAGAAGTTTTCGTGACTTTATAGCTATTGTTTTTGTTGTTGGTTTGATGTGAAAAGATTCAATAGTTGTCTTGGTTGTTGTAGCTCTATTGGGTTAATGTTTCAATGATGAAAAGTTTGTTGATTTGAGACATTTTGTGACTGTTGTGCGTGGGATGTTTCAATGACTATATTGAAGATTCATAGCAAATTTTTTAGTTGACAACTTTTCATTCTTTCATTGATGAAGCGGCATATTTAAAGGAGTTGCTTTTTATCTCAAGTGTTTTCGTTTATGTTGAATTTTGTTAATCACTTGAGTTGTTTATTTTATTTTATTTTCATTAAACATTGTTTGAGAAAATCCTTTGTTAAAATTAGTATGAGGCGATCGTACTATTGGGTGTGAAATTCTTTCACTGGTTATGAGATCGAGGAATAGTGTCAAGGATTGAGTGATGTCAGCTTTGTAAAGTCTTGTATAAAACTATTGTTGTTAGTGTAAGAATTAAGCTAGGGGAGGGCCTCGCAAATGTAGGCAAAGTATGTCGAACTACATTCCAAAATTTCGATATTGATTTATATTTGTACGTTTAATTTTTCTAATTTTTGATTATGCTAGAAACGACTGCGGTAAATCGAATATTTTTACAAAACTACTACAGCCCTACGGTTTTCACCATATTCTTTGTAAATTTTTTAGATGCCCCTTGACGATGCTATGTAATGTTCTTAGTACCAACCTAATCATTATAAAACAAGAACTGGTCTAATGTTGCTGTTTTGTAGTGTTGTGTTACTAAAAAATTCTTGTTGATTGAAATAAAACAAACTTAACCTAGTTGTAAAGGAAACAAAATCGTATACGTTCTTAACATATCATGATGGTCATTTCGTTTAATCCTTTTCTTTTATTAACAGGTTGAGCATGTTCTCATACAGTTTAGACTGCAGTTTCTGTGTTTCTCGCTTTGAGTGTGGTGTTAGTCGCCTATGCATTTGGTGCGTTGACTGCCGTTGGAGATGCAAAATTATTCTCCTGCCTTTCACCTTTCATCTAACACCTAAAACAAAACAACTCTGTTTCTGCTCAAATTTTAGTAATGCTTATCTTCATTTGGTCATTGTTGGATAAATCTAGTAACCTGTTAGATGTCCTTAGAGAGGTGTTATAGAAGGCTTTAACTTCAGGTTAGAGATGTCGGTGGTAGCTTTGCGTTTCATGGGTCTGCCAATTGCTCAGATGATGTAATTTTATTTGTGAAAAGATCAAACTTGTATTTTATCCTTGATGACTGGTTTGGCAATTGCTTCAATGCTTGATACATTGCATCAGCAGACAGTCTAGTTTTGTTTAACTATGATAGTCATTTCGTTAAAAGGTTATGTTTAATCTAAATGGTCTTACTTACCTTCATAAAGGAGTAATCCTCAGTGAAAGACTTAATCACATCACATCCTTGTTTGCATTATGATCTCATGTATGGTTTTTTTTGTCAAAATTAAGCTTATTTTTCTAATGCACGAACATTGACTTCTTTATTGCAATTATTGTGAATGTGCTTCCTTTGTATTTTTTTTATGGTAATAAGAAGTTGAATCAAGAAAGGAAAAGAACATCTTGTAATAATTGGCGTAGCATACAAACTGGCATTGGCATTTTTATGAAAAGTAGAATGTGAGCAAGGTATTTCTAACTATTTAAGCCTATTAAAACTTCTTGCTTAATTTAGATACTTAACATTATTTGCTTTGTTATTGTCCATTCTGATTATAAGATGGCTTATCTTTTGGATATGATGGCTTTTTTCTTTCCTAATTGAAATCAAACTAGCTTAATTATAAGTAATTTTAGGCACTTTACCAATCATGAAGTTGCTTTCATGATTATCATGGCTTATCTTTAGTATATGATGGTTGAGATATGAAGTTATTCTAATCAAAATGAAGAAACCTAACTACTCATCTAATTATGTTGTAAATATTTTTGGTAATCTCAACATTTATAATTTGTAAGCTAGTCTTTGTATTTATTATTTTGTCTATAGGAATTGTTAAGGTTGTAACTAAAATCTTGTATACGAAGAATATTCTTTTTGTTGGTATAATTTAATAATATTTTACTTTTTATATACAATGTTTCAAATTAACAATTATTTTTGCACAATAAATTAACAACAAAAAATCTAAATATTATATACAATAATATGGATTTAAAATATCACAAATAATTATAATTAACATGGTATAACATTTCGTTAAAATTTATATCAAAACACGTAGTTAAAAATATGGCTATGTTTTAAAAAACATAGATAAAGCTTTTTGAGTACATTTTCAGAAAAATAGCTAAAAATCTTTGGCTACATATATGGAAATGTAACTAAAAATATTTAGCTACGCTTTTTGAAACGTAACGAGAAACTTTTAGCCACGTTTATGAAAACTTAGCTAATAATTTTTGGCTATGAACACTAAGCGTAGTCAAAAGGTATTGACAACAATTTTTAAAATGTCGCTAATAGTTTTTTGCTAAGAAACTAAGCCGTAGAAAAAAAATCTATTAGCAATGATTAACAAAATACGTCGCCTATAGTTTTTAGCTATATGGATTTGACGACGTTTTTGGCGGCGAATATAAATCATCGTTAATAACAATTAGCAACGATTTTGAAACTTTTAGCGACCATTTTCTTCATAACCAAATGTGGTTTCTGTTGTAGTAGTCATTTATTTGTAATACAGACAATTAGTAATGCCAACATACATACATATATATATATATAATAATCATATTAATTAAGTCCTAAGACCTGTGAATCATGACTTTGATATCCCTAGCTAGATTGAAACTAAGGTAGTGAGATTAAGTTGATGTTGTTTTGAGTTTTTGATCTGGATGTATCTCGATTGCCTATGTTTATCCTTCTTTCAATAATCTGCCGACATAACAAAAGGAACTGGTAAAATCTGTTGCTTTTTTGATGGTATTAACATGTGCAGGTACAAGGTTGGCCAGCGATTTGGAAGACATATCGTTGAAAGTATCAACCTTGGAAAGCACACCCATTATACTCTCTTAATATATTTAAGTGGCATTTCGCATGCTAAATCTAAAACTGATGCAAAGGATTCTTCTTTGAAGCCTCCAGGAGGAGAGACAAGATTCTATGGTTCTAGGAATGGAGTAATTGTGGCTGAAGTATCTCCTTCGAGTCGTATTCTAACACTTATACAAGTTCACGTTGTCATTTGAATCTTAATTCGTCCATACATGTTGGTTGAATATGTTACTTTTTCTGTGATTGAATTGCCTAGGTAGCTGTTACAGAAGGTATGGCTCTTCTACACATTCATGGTGATAAGTGTATGCTACATGAAGCCTGCAATGTTGCAAAAGGCATTAAATATGTGCTCCGTTCGGATGTAGTCTTTGCGTGAAGAAGTCTTGATTTTTTATATTTCGTATAGCTAACTTGTAGAAGACAGATATTGAGAAGAATGAATTGAGTGTTTCATTTATTCTCTTTGCATTGTATTTATACATTGCTGTCAACATTATTAACAGACTTTAACTGAAAAGTAACTTCTAACTGCTAACAACACTTTCTTGAATCTTTAGACTTCTAAGACTCCAACATACTCCTCCTGTCTTAGGAGTCTTGAGACACACCAACCTTGCTCCGCAAATATTCAATCCTCCTTCCTTGTAATGCTTTAGTGAATAGGTCAGCTACTTGTTCCTCTGTTTTGCAATACACGAGCTTGATCTCTCCCTCTTGCTGAATATCACGAAGAAAACAACACTTCATTTTGAAGTGTTTTGTTCTTCCATGGAACACAGGGTTTTGAGAGATTGCTAATGCAACCTTATTGTCTATCAATATCTTTGTACTCTTCTCCAGTGGGATGCATAACTCTGCCATCATCTTCCTAAACCAAACAACTTGATTCACAGTGGCAGTAGCTGCGATAAGCTCTGCTTTAGCTGTGGATTGAGCTACCACACTTTGCTTCTTCGATCCCCATGAGAAACAACCTGATCCCAAGCTAAAGCAATAGTCAGAGGTACTCTTCATATCATCTGAAGAGCCTCCCCAATCACTATTCGAGTACCCTCTCATTTCCAAGTTTCCTGTTCTGCCATATTTAAGACTGAAATTGTATGTCCCCTTGAGATACCTTAGGACCTTCTTGGCTGTTGTCATATGAATTTCAGTTGGTGCAGCTATAAATCTTGAGAGCAAGCTTACTAAAACTGAATATCTGGTCTTGTAGAGGTTATGTACATCAAACTTCCAATGAGACTTCTAAATCTACCTTCATCAGTGGCTTTGCTTCCATCTTCCTTCTACAATTTCTCTTTACAGTTCATAGGTGAATTTGCCGGTTTACACTCCAGCATGTGGAATCTCTTAAGCACCTCTCTGATGTACTTTCTTTGGCAAGTGGAAATCCCTTACTGATCTTGAATAACTTCCATCCCCAAGAAATATGTCATCAACCCCAAGTCTGTCATGTCAAACAACTCCTTCAGCTTGAGTTTAACTCTTTCAATCTCCTTGGCATTGTTTTCAGTCAGCAGCAAGTCATCAACATAGATAGACATGTAAATAATTCTGTCTCCTAGCTTCCTCACGTAGAGAGTAAATTCATTCTCACTTCTGTTGAACCCAATTTGTTGTAGGTAAGCATCGAGCTTATCATACCAAGCTCTTGGAGCTTGTTTCAGCCCATACAAAGCTTTCCTTAATTTGTACACCTTGTCCTCCTTTCCTTTTACAATAAAACCCTCAAGCTGCTCTACATAAATTTCCTCCTTTAGCTCTCCATTTAGAAAAGCTGACTTGACATCTAATTGATGCACAAGCCAACCTCTTTCAGCTAATAGGTTCAAAATAAGTCGGATTGTCTCTAGCCTGAACACTGGTGCGAATATGTCTGAGTAATCCACTCCATTCACTTGTGAATACCCCTTGACAACTAATCTTGCCTTGAATTTGTTCAAAGACCCATATGGATTTACCTTAGTTTTGTAAACCCACTTCACACTAATAATTTCCTGTCTACTGGTTCCTCCACTAGCTCCGAAGTCTGGTTGCTTTCAATCATTCTGATCTCCTCCATCATTGCAGCTAGCCATTCTTTGCTTTCTTTTGCTTCCTTGAAGCTCACTGGTTCACAAAGGGTAAGATTACAAGTTTGATAAATATCAGAAAAAAGTCTTATGTCTCTTTTTGGAATGTGATTCGCTTGATCTTCAAGATCACTGACAGTGTTGATTTCTGGTTCTAGCTCTTCTTCATTTTCATGTGGTTGTTCATGCTCTCCTCCCATTTGTGGTCTGTCCTTATCTTCAGACTCTTCTTCTAAAGTTGTCTCAGATAATTGAACTCCTCGCAACAGCATTATCTCTATTTATGTATTGTCTTCTTCGAGTTTTGACCAATTCCAAACCTCATCTTCAAGGAAAGTCACATGTCTGCTGATTTTAACTTCCATCTTGTTAGGAATCAGAACTCTATATCCTTTAGTGACTTCAGAGTATCCAATGAAGACTCCTGCTGTGGTGTTGGAGTCCAGCTTGTTCCTCTTCTGCTGTGGTACATAGATGAAACATGGAGAGCCAAAGATCTTGAGATTCTTTAGATTCGGTTTCCTCATGTGCCATGCTTCATGTTCTGTCTTCTTCTCCAAAGATTTAATAGGAAGTTTGTTGAGGAGGAACACTGATGTAGCTATAGCCTCAGCCCAAAGAAACTTAGGTAGAGATTTTTCTTTAAGCAAGCACCTAATCATCTCCATGATGGTTCTATTCTTTCTTTCACTCACCCCATTCTGTTGGGGTGAGTAAGGCACTGTCAACTGATGTACAATGCCACTATCTTGACAATCTTGTCCATTTTCTGATTACAAAATTTAGTTCCATTATCACTTCTGAGCTTCTTTATCCTCTTCCCACTTTGATTTTCTACCGTATGCTTGAACCTCTAAAAAACTTCAGGTACTTCTACTTTGGATTTGAGGAAATAAATCCAGTAGTACCTTGACTTGTAATCAATGAAGGTGACAAATAATCTGCTTCCATTCAGAGATTCGATAGGTAAAGGTCCACACACATCACTATGGACCAATTCAAGTAGCTCAGATGCTCTCTAATTGTTGTCCTTGAATGGTTCTCTTGCCTTGTTCCCTTGTATGCATGTAGTGCACACCTATTAGGTTTCTTCAAGGATTGGCACTCCTCGAACTAGATCTGACTCACACAGCTTCATCAGGCCCTTCTAGTGAGGATGACCAAGCCTCTTATGCCAGAGACTTGCCATTTTAACGCTTGCATTGAGTGCTAGCTGATGTTGTTCAAGTAGATTCAGCACATAACTTCTATCCTTAGCTGCAATCTTGAACAGTAGTCTCTCATCCGAAGTTGTAATTGTGCAGAAACCACCTTGAAGAGGATTGAGTATCCTTTTTCAATCAGTTGGGAAACACTAAGAAGGCTTTGCTCAAGATCTGGTACATAGAACACATCTTCAAATGTCCTTGGACCCTTCATACTTTCAATCACAATAGCTCCTCTTCCCTTCACAGAAATCAGTTGACCATTGTCAATCTTCACTCTGCAAGTGTGTTTCTTGTCTAGGTTTTTGAAAATGCTCAGATTGCTTGTCATGTGGTTTGAGCAGCCACTATCCACAATCCAACTGCCTGCTGAAATCATGGTGTTGTGACAAGAAGCTACAAACAACTGATCATCTTCTTTCTTGGCAGCAATGTGAGCTTCTCCTAGATTCTGCACTTGCTCCTTGCTTATGCAAAACTTGTCTATATGGCCAAGCTTCTTGCATTTCTTGCACTAAACATCAGGTCTTCTCCAACATTTATAATGGGGATGATTTGTCTTACCACAATGCTTGCAGGGATCTCTTTGGGACTGAGATGAAGTTGCTGAAGTTTCTTGCTTTTCTTGTTTCTTGCAATCTGCTCCACCTTTGGTCCAGTGTTTTTTCTTCCCTTCATTGGTTTTCTGACTTGCTCTAAGGGCACCCTCGGTTACATCTCCTAACCTTAATGCTCTTCTCTGTTCTTGGGCTTGCAGAAAACTCAATAACTCTGACAACTTCAAATCTGCCATGTCTCTGGTGTTTTCCAAAGAGATGATGGTTGCTTCGAATTTTTCTAGTAGGGAGATCAGCATCTTCTAAACTATCTTCTCATCCTCAAATCGACTTCCAAGAAGTCGAATCTTGTTTGCAAGATCCTGCAATTTTCCTGTATATGCTTTGACAGATTCATCTGTTGTCATTTGGAGCTTATCAAACTCCCTCATCAGGTTAATTACCTTCATGCTCTTCACCCTCTCATCTCTTTC
>JANSVB020224917.1:0-19583 GCA_025504935.2 Erythroxylum haughtii
CAATACATATATGAAACCACTCATTTTATGTCACTTAATATTTCTCAATGTCACTCAAAGATCGGGGTCCAACATTTGTGTTTTGTAAACAAGTCTTGTAATTTTTATTTAGTAAATTTCTTTCAATTTACCCTTTTAATATCCTAGCTATACCATACCTAAACCTCACTACAATCATATAAAGGCCTTTTGATTTTTGTTTCTGGTTTATACATAAGTGGTAGAGATGTGACAATATTGAAACTTTTCACCCTAAACACTTGAGCACATTGAGTGAAATCCTGGTGAGGCTATAAAGATGTATGGTTTTGAATTCTATGTCATTATTATTAATATGGACTTTATAAAGTTAATTTTAGGATAATTTGATTCTAATTGTATGTTAATTTGATTCAATATGATATGATGATTTATTGTTTAAATGGACAGGTTGAGATTGATGGGATTTATGTTGTAAAATTGATAATTTTAATTATGGTTTGCTTGAGGGCAAGCCAAAGTTTAAGTGTAGGGATGTTTGATAGATGTATAATTGACCATATTTATACCCCATATTTAATGTATTTTTTTAATATTTTATACATTTATTGTTTATTTGGTACTTAATTTGCTCCAAGTGTGTTTATAGGTTATAATTGCCTTCATAGACTTAAAGGAGAAGAATTCAAATGAAAACGAGATACAAAATGAAGATTTAAAGCATAGAAGGGATATGCAGTCGTGCATCAGCCCATGTACTTCTCGTAGGATGTGTATATTAATGACTTGTGGAGACTTTTGGGTTATGCACGGTTTGATGCACGACCATGCATTAGCCCATGCATCTCCCAAAACTTTAAAATTTACCATAAAAATACGTGTTGGAGGAAAAATAGAGGGAGCAGACATTAAGAGGCAATTACAGAGGCTGAGATCGTTTAGAAAGGGTGATTTTGAGTTAGAGAAGTGAAAAATACAAAGAAATTGAAAGATATATCGAAATACAAGATCAAACCCCTACCTTGTAAGAGTATTCGATAGAAGACAATTAGGGAGATTTAGAATTATAAACTCATTGTTTTCAAGTCATTTTTCTTTCTATTTATGTTTGATTTGTGTTCTAACATGTGTAACTAAACTCTTTTAGTGTCAAGGTTAGATACACCTTAGTTTTGTGCAATAATATGTTTTGATTTTTTTAATGCAATTGTTTGGATTAATATATTGTGATTCAATTAAGTGTTTATTATATGTTCTAATAGAATCGAAATATTAGTTCATAATATGATTTCATAACATAGAGATTGAGAAATCCTATGTGTGAATATATCTACCATAATTGAGAGGAGTTGATTGCAATCCTAGGAATATGATGACATAAATCCTCTATATTAGGGTCAAACCAAATAGCGGGATTTATAACTTGGTAAAGCAATCCTATAAACTTTAACCTGAGTAGTTAAGTTAGAATAGTTGTTATTAGACTCAAGAGTGAGCTATTAGCATATTATAGGAATCTCCACGGTTCAATAAATCAATAAAACAATTGCATAATAAAAGATCAATCAATTAAAGGTATTTAGTAGGATTCGAAACCTAGACAATAATTCTTGGTATTGGTAATTTCTTAAGTGATTTCTTAATTCTTTGTTTAATCTTGATGCTTGTTTTATTTTATTTAATTAAAAATCAAAACTAGTATTCATTGTCTTTGTATGGTCGACCTGTACTCACCGATACTAGCTACAGCTACACTATGCACTTGTAGTTATTTCAATTAGAAAATGTCTAATAAGGTCTCCATATGTGAAGCAACTCGTGACATTTTCCGTACATCAGAAATTACTCATAAGGGCATAAATCAAATTAAGGAGAGGAAAGTAAGCATAATAACATATTAATGTGAATTGTTTCAAACGAAGCATGACGAAAGCATCTCTAGTATGTATACTAGATTCATTGATATTATTAATGCTCCCAAAGGTCTTAGAAAGGCTTATAATTAGTAAGAAAGTTGCTTAGGTCACTTCCAAAGATGTAGGAAGCTAAAATGATGGCTATACAAAAAGTCAGGGATCTAATAACACTACCAATAGGAACTTAATGAATATCTCCTCACGTACAAAATAAGACTTCAAACGACACAAAAGAGACAATGCTTTCAACAAAAAAGAATTTAGCATTTAAAGCCTCAAAAGAAAGTTCAAATAAAGAGGAAAAGACATTAACTAGTGAAAGCAAAGAAGAAAATGTTGGCTTATTAAAAAATTCAAGAAGTTTAGGAAGAATAAATACTCCAAAAGAAAGGAATTTAAGGAAGGTAAAATGATTTAAAACATAAATCCTTTAATATTACTTGGTTTGAATGTAGAAACCTAGCCATAAGAAGTCACAATGTCCTTAACTTAAATATAAGGAGAGGTATAAGAGAAAATATAAGAAGTATAAGAACAAAGCACTAAAAGAATCAACTTAGAATGACACAAATGAATCCCAAAGCAAGCATTCAAAAGAAGAGATAGCTCATATATGCTTTACTACTATGGACAATGATGAGGTAACATCTAACCTTAATTATTGTAATAGTGATATAGAGGTCGATTTGCCATATGATGAATTGGTATAAAGTTTAGAAATCATGAGTAAGAAAAGGAAGAAATTTTCTTCCAAACTTAAGGAATTTCAAAAAGAGTTGGATGTACGCATGAGTGAGAATGAAAAGATGAAAAATGAATTGCATAATATTAAAGCATCCAAAAATGTGATTATTGATGACAATTATGACTTAGATGAATTAAGGCATGAAAATGAAAAAAATTGAGAATGGAAGTAGATTCCCTTAAGGATTCTTTGCCTAAGTTTACCAAAGGGAGTGAAAAATTAGAAAGCATGTTGAGAGCCTAAAATAATTCCAATGATAGGCACATAATTGGATATAATTATAAGAGTGCTTCTAACACTAAATATTTTCATAGTAAGGAACCATTTCCTATGATGAAAAATATGCATAGAGCATCTATATCTAAGCATACACATGCATAAAACACATATACTAGGGATCGGTCTAATTGCAAAAATCATGCCTTCATATATATCTCACAACTTAGGCATAGAGTTCAATACTCTCAATAAAAGAATAGGCATAACTTTTATGATAACATGAAAACCCATTCAAACCTACATAGAAGTATGCATCATGACTTCATTTATAGTAGGCATCATACATGTAATCATGGTAGGAATTTTCATTGACATAGGAAACCATTCAACTCATTTAATGTCTAAAGAAAACTTCCTTATTATATATACTTACATAAAATTTCAAGGAATGCATTTATGCATCATCATTACTCATATAACATGGCATGTCATTTTTATGGAAGATTTGGACATATTGATGTATTTTGCTTTATCAAACAAAGAATGTTAAGCAAACCTTTAAAAGTGTAGGTTGAAAAGAAGAAGGAACCAAACAATCAAGGAACCAAGCTTATTTGGTTTCCTAAAACACATAGATTACCTTATTTTATAAGGTTATTAAAAGAGAGAGCAAAGGGTATGTAGTAGAGATAGTAGTTATTGAATTACGCACTATTTTTAGAATTTATATATTTATCTTAATGAATCTAACATTCTTGCCTCAAAGAAATTCTTGAAGATGTTATTATAGGATATGAAGAATTTAACTCCTAAAATTAACCATAAAGACTTCCTAAATTGTTGAACTAAGTGAGAGTAATGAGAATGATAAGATGCCACTAATGGATTAAGAATTCAGGAAGAATCTTCATTCAAATCTCTCATAATTAATATTTAATATGAGATCATTATTAGTTTATATTTAGAGCTATATGATTACTTGCAATAATATGTTAAATTGGGTATAAATCTTTGATGATGATTATTTGAGTTTGAATTATGAATAAGGTGCTTTTAAAATGTAGAACTTAGTATTTGCATTCTCTCGATGTGGCTCCTTACTCCTTCAGCTTCTTCTTCTTCATCCTTGTGTCCTCTATTACGTTATGAAGCCTTGTACTATATCTTATCTCCAGTTGATTCCCTTTTTTGGTTTAGCTCTAAACTCCTTTGTTAAGACTACGTCTTGGATATTTATCTAGCTGGTTTTGTCTTTGTCCTTGGACATTAACCTTCACCTTTGGAAATGGAATCCTAGCATTCAAGATGGTCCCTCCACCTTAAATGTCCCTCAAACTAAACTTCTTGCTTCTGGAGCCATCATTAACAGGTCATGGGTGCAAGTGGTGGGGAATACCAAACTAGAAGCTAAGCTTAGCTACTGTCCTCTCGGTGAATTTACTGAAAATATAACAATGTCACCTTCATTGAAGACTCTAAAAGTGGGAGCACAGAGATGGAATGCCACATTATTGGTTTCTTTCTTAATAAAAAGTTTCCTTTCCTATTATGAAAGAAAGGGCTTTTAGAAATTGGAGAAAGCATGATCTGCAGGAGGTCATTGTTAATTATAATGACGTGTTCTGGTTCAAATTCACTCACTTGGGAAATGAAAAGCAGATACTAGAGTTGGCCCTTAGCACATGTACAAAAACCAATTCTCCTTCAAATGTAAAGACCAGGACTAAATATAGAAGACATTAAACATGAACACATTCCTGTATAGATTTGTATCTATAGTGTACCTCAAGAGTACTAAACCACCTTTGGTCTTAATTATCTGGCTAGTGGTAAACCAATCTACATAGATTAGGCCACAATTGAAATTAAAAGGACCAATTATGCTAGAATCTGCATCCTACTAAGTGACTTAACTAGATTACCAGATGAAATTCCCATTATTTGGCTTAACGAGTGTATGTAACCCTATGTAATGCAATAATGATATTGTTAAAGTCAACTATGCTTGGAAGCATAACGTAGAAAAGAAGAAAATATGGAGGTGTAAAGTTTTCAAGACATGAGAATTCCATTAGTTAACAAAAACCAATATAAAGGAATCTAATGTCCTCTATAAATCTAAGATCTTGAACACGCCTTGCCTGAAACCAACCAAACAAACAATCACAAGTAATTGATTGAGAAAGAGCCTGTCACTTTTGTTGGAAGAGAGGTAAGTTAAGAAGAGGCAATACATGACATAGTCACTTCTAATAATCCCTAGAAAATATAGATGAAGAGGTTGGTAACAGAACTGAATTTGAGCCTATAAGCAGGAGAAAGTCTAATAGGAAGAAAAAAATCCCTTTTAGGGGATTCACGTAAATTATAATTCTAACTTGGAATGTTAGAGCTATAAATGCATCTTATAAAAAGTTTTTGATCAGGGATCAGATCTTGAAAAATAAAGTAGTCATCGCTTCATATGAAACATAAGAAATGTAATATCATCAAGCGACTAGCTTAAAATTGACAACAGGTCACTAATCACTCTCAACACCCCAATGGTAGAATCATAGTATGCTTTGATATCTCTAGTTTAAGCATATGTGGAATTTGTAACTAATCGGATCATATGCATATGAAGGTAGAAGATAAGATGACAAATATAATGGTATATATCTCCTTCATTTATGCTTATAACACTATTTATCAAATACTTGCACTATGGAATACTCTTAAAAAGATTGCAAAGAACATTAGTACTCCCTAGTTGATTGTAGCGGATTTTAACTTAATCATCATTCTTGATGAAGTTGAAGGTCAAAGATCAATAAGCATGCCTTGTATTTACCTCATAAAGTGCTTGGAAGACATACAGGTCATGGATCTTCCTTTAGACAGATCCTTCTTCACTTGGAAAAATAATCAAAATGATGATTTATCAGGAAAAAGCTTGAAGAAAAGCTTAGGGAATCAACTTTGCCTCTAATTTTTTTCCTTATAGCTTCACTCTGTTTAAAAATAACAAGTTGTTAGATCACTAAATTATTTTTACCCAAACTAACTCTGAAGCTCTGATACTGCCTTTCAGGTTCAACAACTTTTTATTTGATCTAGTAGGCTTTCAAGAGGCCTTAGGGATAAGGGTAAGTCTAGAAATTAGAGGAATCAATCATTTCATCTTTGCAATAATGAATAGATTGATTAAACAGGAAATGAAGAAATTGTTCTTGTGTAATGTTGGTAACATTCATTATCTACTAAGCACTGCCAAGAGGAAGCTAGCGAAGATTTGATTTGAATTATGCATTAATCCCACTTCTTCACATTTATAAGACCTGGAGAAAAAAGCCATTAGGGATCTTACTAAGTCTATTAACTATTATTTCCCATTGATGAAGTAGAGATCTCGCATTAGATGTCTTAAGGATGGGGATAGAAACTCTCTTTACTTATATAAAGTTGTACTTACTAGGAAATGTAAAAACATAATTATTTGCCTGGAGCATGGTGAACAGAGATTGAATAGTCATCAACTTCTTTTGGGTAGAGCTGTAGACTTCTTTTTCTAATTTGATGAATGCCCCTATTAACACTTGCTCTTTAATCCTCTTTCTAAAGGAAAACATTAAAGATGTCTTAACTTCTCAGCAAGTGGAAAGTCTTAATAGACCTGTCACTATTTTGGAAATTGAAAACTAAATCCTCATAAGGCTCTTTGACATGATGGTTTCAATGGAAACTTTTTCATTAAAACTTAGTCTATCATGAAACCTATTGTTACTGATGTAATTTTTTAGTTTTTTTAGGAATGGAGTACTTCTTTCTGAGTTCAACAGAACTTTTAGTAATCTCATTCCTAAAGGTAAGGAGTAGAAGACCTTTCTAGAATTCATACTAAGTTCTTGTTGCAACACCATTTATAAAGTTATTTCAAAGATTCTTGTTGACAAATTGAGAGAAGTGATCCCCATCAATCTCATAAAGCTTATATCCAAGGCAGAGTTATTGGTGATAATAATGTTACTGCAATAGTTAATTAGAAATTATTCCAAGAAGAAGAGTAGGAAGAACTGCATCTTTAAAAATGATCTACCTATTTATTTGCACTTGCTATGTAAGTCTTTGATAGAATTCTTAAAAGAGTTATTGATAGCACCAAATAGTTCAAATTTTATTCAAAGTGTAAAAGGCTTGGGATATCTAATATTTGTTTTGCTGATGACTTGATCCTATTATTTAATGTTGATTCAGTTTCGCTTAAATCCTAATTGGCTACCCTCAAAACCTTCAACAGAGTTGTAGGATTCGAATTTAATTGTACCAAAAGTGCCATTTTCTATTAAGGAGTGTCAGTCATATGGAACATAACATTAAATCAATCATAGGCTTCAATTTGTAGTAGTTACCAATGGTATATTTTGGGGTTCTTATTTCTAACTTAAGACTAGCTTGCAAAGAGCATTCTTTTGTTATTAACAAAATCAACTCTAGAATCTCTAATTGGAAGAGCAGATATTTATCCTTAGCTAGTAGGGAACAATTATATTTTACTACTTAATTTAGTATAAATTTATTAAATCATGAAAATTCCTTAACTATGCTAATATCTTTCTTAAAATTATTAACTTTTAATTCTCGGTTGATTAACTAAAATCCTTTTCTAGTTAAATCTCCTAAGATTGCTTTAATTGATTTGTGAATTCTTCTATTAGGTTTGACCCCAATTTGAAATATTTATGTCAACTTATCTCTAAGTTTGCTTGTATCTCTTTTCAATTATGCTAGATCTTTTCATACATTGAATTTCTCAATCTTAGTGGTATGAAATCATACTTGAATCACATGCTAGTAATTTAATTAAAGAATAATTAAGAACATATAATTGAGTCTCAATTAGACTAAAGAATGAATTAAATTAAAAAAATTAGTACAAAGGCTATCTCGAGATTCATTTGATCCAACTACCAACAAATGTATAATTACTAATCATCGAAGAGATAAAATCAAAACTAAAGGACAACAAAAAATCAAAAGAAACATGATGATGTTCTTTGTAATCTTCATGAAATCCACTTTAGATAGATAATAATCCACTCCAACTATATTTCCTTGCTCGTACTTTATTCTTTTTATCGTCTTAGGTCATCAATTTGTGTTTCCCAATCCTTCCATGAGCCTCTCTACATCCTCTCTTTCTCATAGTTTTGCCCTTTTATAGCTCAAACATGAGGGTTTCTAAAGTGGATACAGTCATATACATAGCCATGTGAATGACCATGTCCCTCAATCTCACTTCAATTCTTGAAAAAATCACACAAAAACACAATTTGAAAACCTACATAGTTTAAAACACAATCATGTTCACCTTTGTCCCTTAAGTACAGCTTTAATCCTTCAAATTTTTGCCTCAACTATGTCTTATTTTTGCTCATTTGAACCATGAAGGCAATAAAAACCTAAAAGCATAATATGAATGAATTACCATAATAAAAAGTCCCAAATAAACAAGCAAAATATACTAGAAATATGGTTTATTAAGTATTTATCAAACTCCTTCACACTTAAACATTTGTTTGTCCTCAAGTAAATCAATTTCATTACTCTTAACTTAATAAGAGACAACTTTAGGAAAGCATTAAACAAATCGAAGATATCCATAAAAAATCTCTAGTATTCATTCAATTGCAAACTTTATTGAATTATTAATTATTTAGTTACTTGCGTCAAATTATAAATCAATCAAGCTCTATAATTCTTTAAACTTCAACTTAATTCACTATATTCTACTTAATTTATAAAGTGAACATACAGAAGAAAAATGCTAAAACCTTTAAATAGTTTCATAGCCCTAATTAAAAATAAATACTAAAGTTAAACAACACAAAACATTTATAGACTTGTTTAATAAGTTACCTAGTCTTTTGGCGTGAGAGTAAGCACCTTGTCATGAATACTCTCAATTACTCAACTTAGTCATTATCTCAAATTGCTACTAGCATCACTCTTAACTTCGACCTTTTACTGGTATAAAGCCAAGGGGGTAAAATTATTTATGCTCGTTTATTCTTATACTATTATTTTTATTTTTGTTTGTTATTGTTTCTCTTTTTTATATATGTGGAATAATAAAAATGCTTAAAAAGAATTCATTTTAACTCATTGTATGTACAAATAGGAATCAATTTTTAAAATTAATGAACTAAATTGAAATCAACTTAATTATCAAAACTTATAACTATTTGCCTACATAAATCAAACCAAAACCATAACCAAACTTATAATGAATCATCTATGTTAACATCCTCTCTAAATTTGTTTCCAATTGTTCATTATTAAACTAATTATAACAAAACTGACAAACTTGACTACTATGTACCTCTTCCACACTTAGTTGCACATTGTCCTTGATGTATAAAACATGTAAGAATAATTAATAAAATAAGAAAAATTGAAGAGGATTGCAAATAACTGGTACTATCCTGATAGAAAAAGAATTATAGCCTTATTTAATGTCATCA
The DNA here is from genome assembly GCA_025504935.2 of Erythroxylum haughtii. Classification (NCBI taxonomy): domain Eukaryota; kingdom Viridiplantae; phylum Streptophyta; class Magnoliopsida; order Malpighiales; family Erythroxylaceae; genus Erythroxylum; species Erythroxylum haughtii. The sequence continues at coordinate 9,363 of JANSVB020224917.1, forward strand.
ACATCCATCCAATGTTGGTGAAATCTTCTTTACTCTGATGCAAAGGATGATGTTGCCTTCATAATTTGTGGAACTTTATCAAATTTTAGGTATAAAATTAGGTCCATCAAACTAAAACTATAAAATAACTAAATTATGAATGAAAATCCTGTAAAATACTGATTCACAATAAAAACACCTAGTTATTAAGTTACCTCTCAACCAACACTTCTTTATGATCCCTATAGCTGGACTTCTCAGAAAGTCCTTCAACTTGGATATATAATCATCGATTTGCTTTCACCCATTTTCCTACCAAAGGATTCGCTAACCCATAAATAGGATATATGCTACAAGATAAGAAGAACATAAAGTATCAAATTAATAAAACCAAGTGCATCTAGTGATGTTTGTTTAATTAACAAACTATTAATATAATAAGGAATAATAGAACCCCTTTGATCTTTAATTGAATTTGACATTTTTTTAGGAAGCAGGAGCCCTCCATATTTAAGATGATTGTTTATCATTCCTTAATAGCCTCTTTATTTCACTCCTCTTTTTCTTTTCTTTTTCTAATCTTCCTTCTTTTCTTAAAGAATAAATTCCTCTTTTTCTTCAAGCTTTAGCTCCTATTCATTCCATAATGTTATCGTATTCATATGTTCCATCAAATTTGGCTTGACGTATCTAGATAAAACACTTTGTTTTCTAGTTTTATAAAGGCAACCTCAATTGATGTAGTGAATTTCATGAGGATGTCCTTAAGACATTGATAGTCCTCTTGCTATTGTTGTTCTAAAAATCCTATTGAAGTGTGATCATTCCATGAAAAGTTATAATAACTACTTCACTTTAGATTATAAGTATTCTCATATGAGGTATCTTGAGGCCAGTTCTCCATGTAAATTGGATGCTCCTATATATAGTTTTTTGTCTAATATTGATGACTAGGATAATAAACCCGTAAATATCATAACATGTCATAAATGTTGGTTAAACTTTTAAGTACATATCACCATGTCTCTTATTCTAAGCTACATAATCTTCTTAAGATTATTGTCCTCATAATACCCAAATATTACAAATAAATTATAAATGCAAGATTAAGAAAGAGATCTATAAAGACAAATAAATAAATATGAAAATAAATGAAATGAAACTACCTAAAAAGAAAAGGAAAGTGACTAGATTAATAGAAAAAGGTTTTCCTAATATTAAAGTCATCGACAATGGTGACAATAACTTAATGATATGATTAAGTTTTAACCATAAGCACAAAATGTACACTGGTGAGTATGGATTGATCCTATAAGGACTAGAATTACTAGTGCTTATCGTCTTTCTATTATATAGTCTAACAAATTATGATGCTTATAATTAATCAAATTCAAAACTAAAATAATAAATTGAAATAAATTAACACAATTGACTAGCTTGAACGAAGATTCAACTCATTAAACAAATCAAAGAAGATAGTGGTACCTAGGCTTTAAATCCCTCTAGGACTTCTCATGCAATTATAATTTCAATGCTCAATTTAGCCTATATTTATTGGACCACAAAAATTCGTTAACTATGCTAATATCTTTCTAAAAATTTTTAACTTATAATCCTTAGTTTATTAATTGAAATATTTTTCTATTTAAAACCCTAAGATTGCTTTAATCGATTTATGAATTCCTCTTTTAGGTTTGACCCTAATTTAGAAGATTTATGTTGACCTATCTCTAGGTTTACGTGTAACTCCTCTTAATTATGTTATATCTATTCATAAATTAGATTTCACAATCTCAATGACAAGAAATTATACTTGAATCAACATGCTAGTGATATTAATTAAAGAATAATTGAGAACATATAATTGAATCCTAATGAAACTAAAGAATAAATTAAATTAAAACAAAATAACTACAAGGTCTGTCCTAGGGTTCATCTAATCCCAATACTAATAAAGGTTAGTTCCTAATCATAGATGACATAACATCAAAATGAAATTAAAATCAGAAAATTAAAAGAAACATGATGAAATCCCTTTTAATCTTTATGAAATCCACTTTAAATTAATGGTAGTCCACTCCAAATATGATTCCTTGCTTGTTCTTCATTCTTTCGATTATCCTAGGCCATGAATTTGTGTTTTTAGATCCTCCTTTAAGCCTCTCTCTCTCTCTCTTTTTATTTTTGTCCTTTTATATCTCAAAAATTAGGAATTTTAGAGTGGACTGGTTACCTAAATGGTCATCTATATGACCGTATCCCTCAATATTTAATTATTTGAAAATCACACAAAAATACATTTTCAAAAAGCTATATAGTCTAGCACATGATCGTATCCATCTCTATATGGGCATGTACCTCAGAGTCAGTTTTAATCCTTCAATTTTTGCCTCAATTAAATTCAGTTTCTACTCCTTTTGTCCCATAAAGGCAATTAAGACTTAAAAACATAATATGAATGCATTAAGTACCAAGTATAATAAAAATATCAAATAAACAAACAATATTCACTAGATATGAGATTAGAAATATGGTCTATTAAGTATTTATCATTGGTACACATCACTTTCTCCAAAATTTTGAAACTTAAAACACATATTTATTTGTTCTTCTCGTAGTTATTAAAGTAGCAAAATGGGTATCGTTTGAAGAATTTCATCACTAGTAATTGTTCTTTTTAATGATATACTAATTTATATAGATGAAAATGAATCCAAGCTATTGTGTTCAAGCTTGGTTCATTAAAGATTTCTCAAACTTGGTTCACTATTGTTATTTGTATCAATGAATTTTTTTCCATCCTTTGATTACATAAAATTTTAGTAATCATCTGATTAGCTAAGGATTAAATAGGTAGTTGTTACCTTTGAGATATTTGATGCAATAAAATCCTGTCTTCATGAAATGATCAGTGCCATTTGAATGTCAACTAGTTTTTTGGAGTTATGTTAAAATCTCTATTATATAACTTCAATTAAGGAAAGTAGTAGGTTGTACTTGAACAATTGGAAAGTTAGAAACATGTTATCTTAAACTCTAGTAGCATTATATTTCGGGCAGTTTGGTAGTATTTGGTGTATGAATTAATTGTAATCCTAAATGGGGCTGCATTTGCAGCATATTTTCCTGTATCTAGTGGCTTAATGTGTGCTAATTTTGTGGAGTTCTAAATGAAATTAAGTCATAAAAGCAGATGAAATGGTTTTTACTCTCCCTTTCTGCTTAAAACTTGTTCTTATAAGGTTATGAAAATGCTCAAGAGGAACTTTCAATGTTTGGCATGATCTTCAATTTTTTTCGTAATTTTTGCTTGCTTAGTCAATATTCACATATTATTGACGCAAAGTGTTGATAATAGTTTTTCTATATTGGCCAAAGTTTGTATAATTTGTAACTATATGCATATTGAAGCAATTAAACGTCCCTTTATTACAAAATATGAGAAGCTCTATATAAGGAAATATGATTGCTCAAAAATTTTTCTCATTTATTTATTTGATTTATATCTAACTTGTTTCTATATAACATGCTAACTGAAACTTTTTTGCATTATATTGAATATCTTGTAATCTTTGCTTATATTTCATATCTATCTATTTATGCATCCTAATTCTTTTTTTCTATTCTTTATGCTATACATCATTTATTATGTCAATATACCTTACATGGCTTTACATGCCCATATGCATACTATTATAAGTGATATTTGTTATAGGATTGTCTAAATCATTTTATGTGAAAATGTGTATGTTTAGTATACATACTAGGATGTTTAGCCTAGGTTTTCAATTATTTTCATATAACTTTCATGTATATGTGATTATATATGAAAAATTGCATGTTAGGTTATAAATGAAAGTTTTTAAGCTTAGGTTTTGCATGCTTTTCATGTTTTTTGATGTATACACATTTTGCATAGTTGTATGTCAATGTTTAAGCAGGATTTGGACCTTATTTGTGTTGATTATCAACTTACTTGCATATGGACTGGTTGTAGGTATCAAAGGAGAAACAAAAGAAGAAAATAAGGCTGGAAAACAATAAGTCACGATGCTTGAATTTTCTAGCTTTCCAACTGGTAATTCCAACTTGCTCTACTTGCTTCTTAGGTCAGTTTAAGCACCTAAAGGGGTATAGAAACCATATTTTAATCCCTAGAAAGAGGAATGGTTGTTCAATGTATAAACTAAGGAAGATAGACACATTTTCAAGTGGATTTTTAAGGAGAATCAAGTGATTTTAAAAGATCTCAAAGTTGTTACACCAAGTTTCAACTTTGTTCTTCAACTTACAAAGCTTCTTTTCTCTCTTCTCTCATTTGTTTTTGTTTAGTTATTGCATGGAGAAGATGTATGTACTTGTTTTGAGGATGTTGTTGATGATTGTAATGGATTTTTAAGTAGATTTTAGGGTTATTCTTACCATAATATATGAGAACTCACTTCGGTTTAATTTATGGCTTTCTTTAATGCTTATGATGTGTGGACTTTATAGGCCTTTCTTACATTAATAAATGGGGTTAGGAAATTAGTTGGATGTTTCATGAGCGTGGGCATCCTTGTGATAACATGACATATCTCTCTTGGATGGTTTGATGGTTGTCTAATAAGTTACTTCATATCCACTTAATGGTTAAGTAAAGTGTGTAGGATGAGAGATCACATACCAAAATTTAATCATTATTTCGGGCTTAAGTGATTCAAGTATTGAGAGAGAAAGGGTCAACAAGTTAGAATGCCTAGGACTAAGCATGATTACATTACCAAAGTGAGGGATTACATGGTATGGAGAGAATGACCCTAATCATTATAATTTGATTCTCTAAACCAAAATTGTGTTCTTATTTTTGTGACATTTTGAAGTGAGTTTACAAGCCTTTAAATGGTGAATTCTTGCAATTTCAATCTCTCATTATTTGGTTTACTGAAACAAAAGTCAATTTAAATTATAAGGTGACTAAACTATCCTCGAGGGAATGATAACTTGCTATACTATTTTATACGAGTCGTACACTTGTGATATAACAACTTCAATTAATTTTAAAACATTGGGCTAAACACAAAGTAACTATGAGTCGATATACCTTACATGGCTTTGCATGCTTATATACATACTTTTCTACTAAATAATTTGCTTTTATGCTAGCATTTGTTAATTAGGGTGCACCACTTTGCATGCATTGTTCACAGTATGCAAAGTGCAAGTTTCGATTTACATGAGCTTTTCTTTTTAAATCAAGCATCGAGTTTTGTTCAAAATTAGACTGCTCTAACTTGGCCCCGCTCCCCCTTAAAAAAATCCTTTAGCAATTCCTATATATCATTCCACCTTTCTTTTGAATAACCATAAGAGAATCTACAATTCCCTTAGGAAAATTTGCTTCCAAATCCCTAACATTTTTTTGGAGCTTTGTCTTGTTTATTTATGCTGCAAATCTTTTTTAAAATTGAAAAAATATAAAACATACACCCTTCATTTTCTCTGTGGGCTTTGAATCCATATTGTATAAATTTTCTGGTTTTATTTAAATAAAGGAACAAGCTTCCAATTTGTCTAAAAGGAAATTTGAAACTTTTCTTACTCCCTACTTTTTGTCTAGGGCTTTATTTTGAAGGAAGAGAAAAAGTATTTATAGAGACTTAGAGGATGCCTACCTTATATGTGATTAGGTACATAATTGTGGTTGTTACAATGAAATGCTTGACATTTTTATTGATGGAATTGTTATGAAATGCAATTATATATGAAGAATTATTATTCTTTTTTAACTTTTTATCCATTCCTTTAGACTTTGTTTTAGGATTAAAATGCTTTATGTTCTTCAATTTTATTATACTCTCTAGTTGTTAAGGAGGATGGATACATACAATATTATATGAGATATGAGCTGGAAAATTGATTGTGGGGAAGTATTTATAAAAAGGTAGCCACTACAACAAATTAGGCAATAGTCTATGAAAAAGGGCAATTCATCTAAAAATGCCGCTCAATATATTGGTAACATTAGCACAACATCATTCAAAATGTCATTCCTCATCGTAGAACAATTTAGGCAATATTTTCTTGAATCGTAGATAAAGTAGAATTATTAGCCATAAATTATTTTTATACAAAAAACACCATAAATGCATAGTTAATAAATGTAAGCATAATCAATGATGGGAAAACAAAATGTAACCATTCCATTTTTGTAATGTTTTCTAAAAAATTAGATAAATATTTACAATTTTATAGATAATATCAAGACTATTAGGATTGAATTCTAACTAAACCTCTTTGTTTGAGCAATAACTTAGAACATGTTTGTAAATTGGGTATAATGTCTTTAAGGAAAATTAAAACTAGTGTATCTCTTCAAATGTCATTATGCAACAAATTAAAGTTCTTGCACCTTTGCTAATTGTCAAAGGTAGTGTAAGGTTCAATATTTCTACATAATTATTACAATAAAAATAAAAGAAACTTGTGACTTAAGTTTGTTGCTAGATGCAATCACCTGTTCATTCTCATGTCCTAACTCACCAATCCAAAGTTTTCCATTAGAATCCCTTAAGGAAAGGCAATCAAAGGAAATAAAAAAATATAATTGTAGAAAATTGGAAAAACTTGAAATACACAAGTAGAATATTTATGAGAAGTTTAATTCCTGCTGGTTATTTCAGTACTGCACATATTAGGATCATAATAAGCTTTAAAATCAAAATAAAATCAATAAACCATATAAATAACACTTTTAGGAGATCACTAGTGCACCTATGCTTAATCATCACCATTGATTAAGAACACTCGAAGCAAATTTCAGTAATCACTGGAAAACCTAAACTGTACAAGACTCTTAACTAGCTAAAAGTTAATAATTAATGCCACAAATGTTTGCAAGATGAAAGAATAAACTAAGTGATTGCGCTTCTAAGCTAAATATTGAAAAACAAATAATCAATTAATACCCATAGACAACATCATTTCTTTAACACATTCCAACCGTAGGATTCTAAACTCATTAATACTATAAAGCAAGCAAAACCGAAATAGAAAGTCCTCTAAGTTTATCAAAACTAATAAAATCCAGAATCATAAAATCAATAACAACACCATAAGTGAAAAAAAGCAAGCCTATTTGACTGTTTTACCTTAATATGTAGAGTGTGATAGATTAATATTCAACTATATTTTACCACCTATATTTGATGTATTTTTCTTGATATTCTATACTTTTATCATATATTTGGTACTTAATTCACTCCAAGTGTGTATATAGATGACAATTGCCTTCATGAACTTAAAGGAGAAGAATTCAGGAAAAAACATGATGTAAAACAAAGAATCAACAAATCTAAAGGAATGCACGACTGTGCATATGCCAATGCACTTTCTTGATACCCAGAGAAATTTGATTATGCATAATCTGATGCTTGGCTTGCATCAGACTATGCATCTCCCTAAAACATAAATTTCATTGTAAAGAGACATTTTAGGAGGTGAATAAGATGGCAGTCAGTAGGTAGTCTTAGAGGAGATGAAGGGGGTGATTTCAGACATGGAACTCATTCTCTAGGTTTAATTTTGCTTTAGAGAAGTGGAAAACATGAAGAAATCATCGAAAGATCTATCGAAATACAAGATCAAACCTCTACATCGCAAAAACATTCGATAGAAGAAAATCAGGGACATTTAGAATTATGAACCCATTATTTTTTATTCATATTTCTGTTTATATATGTTTAATTTTGTATTCGATCATGTGTAACTAAACATCCAATTAGTATTTATGTTAGATGAACCTTATGTTAATACTTTGTTAATGTAGTTGGTTGTTTGATATATTGTGATATGATTATATGCTTTATTTCTATTTTAATAACTTGAGAATATTATATCATAATCTGATTTTAACGTAGAGATTGAGAAATCCTAGTATGAATAGATCTATCGTAACTAGAAGGAGTTGACTGTCACCCTAGAGATAGGATGACATAAATCTTTCAGATTATGTTCAAACCTAATAGAGGGACTCATAAATTGATAACGCAATCCTATAAGATTTAATATAAGTAATTTTGTTAGATACTTTAGGATTAGTTGTTAGGAGACTCAAAGTTAGCTATTAGCATACAATAGGAGTCTTCACGATCCAATACGTTAACGAAACAACCACATGATTTATGATAACAATAGTTTTTTAAGTCTATGCATTGATTATCATTTCCTATTGCTTTAATTGTTTTAGTTTTTATTTTCTTTTTATTACAAATCTAAAATTAATCCTTAGGTTAGATAATAAGGGAAGGGTAAGTAATAGTGTTCATAGTCTTCGTGGGATCAACCCGTTGTTGGGACTAGCTACACTTACTTTACACACTTGCGATATTATAATGTTGACTAACACGAAATAAGTCAATCAAGTTTTTGGTGTCGTTGCTAGGTACTTTGGTATTAGGAAAGTCCGAATACTATTACTCTAGTCATTTTCATTTCATTTTATCTTTTTTTTTTTAATTTTCTTTTATTTTGCTTTTGTATTTATTTTCTTTTATTTTATTGTATCTTATTATATTCGTGGTTTATTAATTTAATTATCTTTTGAATTTCTTTACTCAATCTTGATTTTGTGGTTTACTGTAGGAATTACGATTCATTGTCATAGCCACAATTCATAATGGAAAGATGGAGTAGACGAGATTTTTATAAGAGCCAAAAAATGCCTTCGTGAACTATGACATCGCTATATAGGAGAGAGAGGTATTTTCATATGTTTTCTGAAATTTAATAGATATTCAAGCCATATAACAATGATGGTGGGAGTTATCAGTACAATTGTGAATGTAGAGCACCTACTTATATATGGGAGTAATCGGGCATGTACGATTGACCTCAAAGTGCATTATATAAGAATAACTACAATTTAGAGTGGAGCAATTCTTATACCTATGGATGGAATAGTTACGCTTTAGTTAGATATTCACGACATTAAGCACCTCTAGTTAATGTGCCAACTCTAGAAGATAAATTAATGCAAACCCTTATTGAAATAAAAGTTAATCAATGTGCAGTTAAGAGTAAAGAAAAGATAAAGGTGGGTTTCATGATGGAGGGATATTTCAAAAAGAGTATTACAGATTGACTAATGGAATGCCTTTCCAAGAGAACAACTAGTTAACATGAATTCGATTAGATTCTTCCTTCCTTTGTATATGATGAGTATAATATGAGCTTCCAACCATCACAGAGTGAAGAAGAGGCAACAATTGATTTCATGAATAAACATACATTTCAAGAAGGTTAGGAGGTAACTACTACTCTAAAAGATATAATGATTGAGTCTGTTCAAGAATCCAATATGAGCCATTAGGTAACAGAGGCTCGTATACAAAATTTGATGGATCAAATTGATCAATTGACAGAGATATTATTTAATGAACAACTAGGAGTTTGCGTAGCCCTGATGAAACAGATCTTAACGAATTTGGAATGGCAATCATCCTTAGAAGTGAAGATAAGCTCTTAGAAGAAGAAGATGAAGATGAAGCAAGTATTATAGATAAATTAATAGAACTACTTGTTGATATGAAAGGTAAACAAAGTGAATTCGAGAGTGAAGAAAAGGCAAGGGCTGGTTTCATAAACGGAGTGACATTCCAATAAGAGCTTTTAGAAGAAGAAGAAGTCTCCATCTAAGAAGGAAAAGTAAAGGAGCAACATAAGATAATTGAAGAAGATGAGTTCGCTACCTTTATCCAATAAGAAGAAGAAGAGTGGATAGAGGTCATTAAGGAAGAACTAGCTGAGGAACTAAGTAAGGAAACTACTGATAAAGTGTTGGTAGTGACCTGAAGTACGAAGGGTTCCTACATCCTTAAAGACAGATTGTTTAAGTTAGCTGATGATACAAGGAGTTTCATTATCCCTCACTTTGTTGACAGTTTGTCATTAAAAAGGGCATTATTGCTTAAAATTGGATTTATTAATTTGATAAATTATGTTTTTGTTATTATCATGCAACATGTGGCTTATTTATAGGCTATGAAACCACTTTGTGGAGAAAAGGTTGGAAGCAAGCCACTGATTATTGATCCAGGATAAAGTTAAGCTTAAAGGTTACGTCGAGTTATCGATGTTAAAGAACTGCTACATAGGAGGCAACCCATGAGTTAGTTTTAATTTTATTTCAATTTTGATAATTTCTTTTGTTTCCTTTTGTATTAGTATAGGATTTTATTTTCTGTTATGTTATTTCTTTTTATC